>JAJONR010003515.1:0-85167 GCA_029582245.1 Solanum etuberosum | reverse complement strand
CCCCCCCCCCCCCCACCCCACAAAAAAAAAAAAAAAAAAAACTTTTTTAGTGGTCCTCCATCACACTATCCCAATTAATTCTTATATTATGTTATCTATAAGAATGTCATCTAACTACCTTTTTGGAAACTTTTGTGTTTAATTAAATTATAATGACCTACTAACTACTCAATTATTATTAATGAATCACCCGTGACTATCTAACTATCCCTTTTTCTGTTACCAATCCAATTGGAATACCTAATTGGGGTTTTAATATAAAATTTGGTAATTACACATATCATCAAATCTTGTGGGATTAGCTATTATGCATAAATAGATTTCCTCATAACTTATACTTGTATTAGTTATGCCAATTTTAAATTGCAAATCAAGCAAAGTCTTAATTGATACATGAATAACTTACCTCCTAATCAACTACCAAACATGATATTATTTACATAGGATTTAGTACCATCATAACTCGCTTCCAAATCAGCTACCAAACATAACTCACCTCCAAACCAGTCTAAATTGTTCAATGACTAGTTATAATAAAAATATCTAGTTAAAGTTTTCTCCCTCGTTACGAATAAGAAAGTGGGGATTTGCCCTAGTTCTACATTTCTTTCGTTCTAGAATCAAACTTTTGTCGACCCAATTCTTGTTTATGTGTGCTTTACCCAAAGAGAGGAGAAAGAGGAACGAGCTCCGCACATCTAGGTTTTAGGTACTCCCGTGGTTCGCAAGAAGGAAAAAGAACGTTTTGCATCAAAGATTTTTAATTTTACCTTCTAGTGTTGCTTACTTCAAATTCTATCTCAAAATTTGTGTAATTCTTTTTCCTCTTTTGGGAAACAATAGAAATTAAGTTAAAGAGAAAGGAATTCTATTTTTAGCAAACTGACAACCCCGTAATATCCGAGATTCTGCTGTTACGGTATTTAATATAGCCCATCATATGCTCACTGCTTTTATAGGTGCGTCAACCACACGCTCCAATAATAAACAACCGTTTGACGCACGATCATCATAAAAAAGCAAGAGAGAGAGTGTTTCTCTAACTTTCAGGTACCAAACACCAATCGCACAGAATTCTGAAAACCCCGTTATCCGCTTTTTTAGGCTGGTGTCCACGTCATTCTTCTGACATGTCACCTTTGACGGGTCCATTGATTGACACGTATCAGTGAGAGACCCAATTGTATACTGTTTTCACTTCTCATTTTGGGCCCAAAAAAAGCTCTCTCAAACTTTACCTTCTCGCGGGACAGTCTCACGTGGTTAGTCATGTCTACCCGGGCCCACTTAACAGGACCCACTTACGTTCCATGTTCCATGGCCCCTGGCCCAGTTAAAAGTCGGGAGCTAAATTAAAATGTATTTTCCTCGACTATATTACTACTAAATATGATTAGTTATTTATTTTTGCAGCAACACGGTTTTTGTTAGGTAAATTAATATATGATGTTTTTTTTCTAATGCCCCATAAAATATGTTTAAGATTATTTCTCTTTGTGTTCAGTTAAATCAAAAGAAGTAAATACAATTTTGCATCTCCCTCTATTATATTTTCTACCCTCTCCGCCTTTTGTCATACTTATTTAAACCCCACTTTCCTAATACCTCTAAGCTTCATGCATTCTACTCTATTCTCTCTCTCACACACCATACAAGAAAAAGGAAGAAAGAAGAACACAATTTCTTCTATTATAAAGTTGTATGCATAGTACTTGAAGAGAAATAAAGGAGGGAGTTGGTTCAAGAGGACGTAACAAAGAAGGAACGCGTTAGGAAGCTACCTAATATTTTTTTCCTGGTACAATTTTGAATCGCTTTTGTTACTTTCCGCAAAGTAAAACAAAGGACAGTAGCATTTTTTAGCAGCTTTTGGGAGTCTTTTTCTTCTCTTAACTCTTTCTGAAAAAAGGATCTCTATTATTGATGGATATTGCATTACCAGAAATGCTACATAACATCACCAGCAATGGAAGCTCAGAATTGAGCGTGCTTGAACGACAACGGGCTAGAATGAAATGGCATCAAGAACAGGTGCAGCAACAAGAGATGAGTTATTTTAATGGACAAAATGATCAAATGATGAATTCTTTTCATCAAGCATCTGAAGCTCAACAGTTTCATGGACTGATCAATGTAAATGATCAGAGTCTTAATGAGCTTGTGACTCGGGCAATTAAGCCAGACCCCTGTATGGAAAACAATTGGGGTGATTTTGGGACCACTGGTACTAACGGTTTTAGTTATGTTCCAGTTGGAGTTGGACATGGAGGAATGTCACACCAAACTGAAATGAATTATGCTATTTCAAGAACTACAAGCTGCCCGCCTACCATGGCGGACAATGTTGTTTCTGCTATTAAACCCAAAGAGACTATGCTGAGTTCTAACAGAGGCAGAGAGAGCTTCAAGAAAAGGAAAGCAGATAAGAATCAACATCTCAAGGTATGTTCAACTCCAACTGAAACTGTTTCTCTATCCTACCTATGTTAAAGCCCTGCATTTCGGGGTGGTGAGGCATAATACAGTTAAGTAATTAAACGCGTGCTTATTCTAAGAGTGAATTTTTTAGATAAATAGATAGATAGTCACACAGCTCAACAAGGTATTAGAATAGTCAAAGGTTTTGAGTTCAACTCTCACAGCTACCAAAAAAGAAAAAAACTATTTTTCTATAAAGAATCAGATCCACATCTCACGACTCACGTGTTGATATATAATATAATTACGTAATTAAAAGTATGCGATTAGATTTATAGTTTGTTCGAGTTGTTCACACAATTCAACAGTCCTGTAAGCTATAATTGGTGGATATTTTTCAGGAGGTTGCAGAAGAGGAAATCAAAGACAAGAAATTGAAAGAATGCATCGAAGAGGGGGATGATTCTTCCAAGGTAACAACAGAGAAAAAAAGCAACAAAAGGAGCGCCAATAACAGTAGCAACAGTAAGGAAAATTCTGATACTTCAAAGGAGAAGTCCAAAATTACCGATGATAAAAAGCTCGACTATATACATGTCAGAGCACGTCGAGGTCAAGCCACTGATAGCCACAGTTTGGCTGAAAGAGTGAGTTGCAAATTTGATCAAAGTGTTTTTTACTAATCATCAGTAATATTTTACTCTAATGAACAACTTAACCAGCAAGTTTATTCATATTTTTGGCAGGTAAGAAGGGAAAAGATCAGTGAGAGAATGAGATTTCTGCAAGATTTAGTACCAGGTTGTAACAAGATAACAGGGAAAGCAGGAATGCTAGATGAAATAATCAACTACGTCCAATCTCTCCAAAGACAAGTAGAGGTAAAAGAAAATCAAGAAACAATAGTCCTTGACGTATTTGATGTTGTTGCTAGAAATATTATGAATGAGATTCTATATTTGACAATTCATTATCATGACAGTTCCTATCCATGAAACTAGCTGCTGTTAATCCAAGGCTTGATATCGACGTAGACAATTTCTTCAACAAAGATGTAAGGGAACATCATATCAAGAAAAATTATTTCGTTCTTCAGAATAAAATTATGTTCTTACTTCACATTTATTTCTCCAGATATTTGCAACTAGCACATCTACTTTTCCCACAGTGGGAGCTGGAACATCATCTGAAATGCTTAGTATGGCCCAACGCCAGTTCAATTCATTGCAGCAAATAATGTCAAGTTCTGGATTAGAAATGGGTATTCTAAATCTAAACGAAATGGCACTACGTAGAACCACTAGCGCTCCTGTACCAATCCCTGAAATGTTTCTCGACTCATCCAGTATCAATGTAATTAATTGAACCAATCTTGGTCAATAAACAGTTAATTTCCTTTTTTTTTTCTCTTTCAATTTGCTAAACAAAAGTTTCATTCGACATACAGCAAGTTCAGAGCTTTCAAACTTGGGACACTGACTTAGATAACATGTATGCAATGGAGCTTCAACAAGGAAGATCAGCACAGTTTCTTCCCCATCCGTGTACAGGTATGCACAAGTGACATGTCTAGTCAATACTTCTATCCTGTCTATGATGCTTCAACAAAAAGAAGATAAAAAATCAATTAAGGTGGGTGTTACTTTCCATGTTAGAGACCCAGAACCTATCATATTGCTTCGAGAATAGTTGGGTCCTCTTTGATTTATACTCCTGTTGAAAAAGGTTGCTGATTAAGTATCTTCCCTTTATTTCTGTCTTCCACCTTAAATGATGTGTTACTTTTGCACGGCAAAAAATTCCCCAAAGTAGTTGATTGATAGGCAGGTACTAACCATCCAACAAAAATGAGCACTTATTGTTCAACTACATTATTAAGATTTCGAGTCTTTGGAGGGCCCTATTTTTCCTTCTTTTTTATTTTTTATAACAGCAGTGTCTGGGCAATTAGCGTGCTCTTCAACTATTCCGAGATTATCCACCAACTACTATCACCCAAGTATCGGGTAATTACTACCCAACAAGCCGTACACATATTGAAAGAAATCACTTAGTTTTCTTTCTGCCTATACTGAAATTTGAACCTTTGTCCATACTTGGAGGGACCTATGGCCCCTATCTATCTCAGCTACAATAAAAATGGAACCACTTAATTGCAACACTAATCTAAAATTTAACACCAGAATAATAGCAGTTAGGCTTCTGTTCAAGTATTGAAGTTAAAAAAAAATTGATCATTGTGCAGGTTTCGCTGAAGCTGGACATGACCTGAAGATGGAAATGTGACCTTACAATTCTAGACATTCAAGATCCTTGAATGATTTCACCTCAGATGTCATGGATCCTGATTCTTTTTTTCCAAGTACATAACATAGTATATTATGTATGTAAATGTTGCAGTTCAAGAGTATCAAAGCAATACTATGACACTGTTCATTGGAAATCATATCTTCTCTATAACAATTAATCAAAACACAATTGCAGTCAATCATGCCACTAGTACAAAAAAGCTAGAAAGGAAGTAAAATTTTGGAAAATTGTATATACATAAATCTAATCTCCATCTATATATAAAGGCACACAAAATCAACTCCTGGAGATGTAAATGAAAGAAACCGCATCTGAATAAAAGTGCAAAATTCGTTCCTTTATTTCATAACCAAGAAATCCCTGAGGACTAGTGTCGAGCGCTATATTCGAATCTCAGAAATAATTTGTTTGGACATGAAGTTATCACTAGGTTTCAACATAAATCAGCTGAAATCTCTCAACCAGACCAATAGCTTAAATAATTCTTCTATTACTCTAAATAAAATGTGCAGTACTTCCTAAGATATCCATATTTATCTATTTACTGTCATTTATGATACCTAGTCGGTGAGTATTCATATAACCAACTGGACCCCATCTTATTTGACACTAAGAAGTAGTTGTTGTTATAGTAGTATTGTAACTTACGGTAGTAATCAATCAAGACTGCTTATGATTATATTATTTTCCACTTTCGTGTCTGTTGTAGGTACAAATTATCCTCTTCCAGAATTCTTAACTAAAGAGAGTCGATTAGAGCTCTATGATAAGCATAAATATTGCAAACATTGATTATTAAGGGTCATACTCATCAAGTGGCACAAGCTGTTACTCTTTTGACTATTACCTGAATGGAAATATTGAGCACTCCATCTCCATGAGTATACTGAAAGGGAGCCAACAAATAAACCATAGTGGCTACCCTAGTTGCTTTTTGGACAGAATAAGACATGTCGATAAAGACCTAGAGAAAAAAGTCTTTTTTTCTCTTTCAAAATAATTGGTGATATTGAGACATCTGAACTTCTAGTTATTAGGATTAATTCCTTCTCTATTAAAAAAAAGATTAGTCACTAATCATATGGCAGCTCATGCTTTTATCATAGAATTAGAATACACTTTGTAGTTAGAGCATCATTATATTTCACATCAGTCTGTCAAATATTGTTTTAATCGGCTGGACAAAGAAAGGTAAAAAGCGGAATAAGTAGTTTATGTGGTTTATACAAGGGACTGAAAGATATTTAAAATCATATCCAAGTTCCACTGATGACAAACATGGAGATGCCATATTGGTGGCTTTGAATTCAAACGAATGGATTCCTGTGGATTATCATTAAGCAAACTAGAAGTAGTGACTACTTGTCATGTAATCTAACTCATTACTCCACTCCACCAGTGAGGGAGTTTCTTTTTCTCTATATTCTTTTTTCGTGCTTGCATCTTCCTTCTTCTTTTTTTGGTTGAAGGGAGGGGAGTTGCAAGACCTTGTTATTGTTTTTAATCTCTCATTCAGCATTATGGAATATAGTCCATTATGTTCAGGAGGGTATCTTTTCATTTTTGATGGTTCAGAGCAAATCAGAGGCTTTCATCCGAGACCAGGCAGCACACCATTGGGCCTAGTATATGTCATCTTGTGCCTTTCACCATTATTTCTTTGTTCTAAAACAACTGCTTATCTTCACTTTCAGTGAACAAGAGGGACCTGGCCTCTTCTGCAGACAAAATCTACTGGATTCTTCTTGCCGGAATAGATGCTGAAAGATGGTTTTACTTGTTATCTTTCAGGACCCACTAAGGCTACGATATGTTGATGTGGGATTTATACAGCCTTGGGCTCTACCACCTTAATAACTAGCTTTTGGGGTGTGGTTCTCCCTGGATTGTATCAATGTTATCGGGAGTCAGTCACCACCCACGTGCCATGGATGTTGACACCAGTATTGCAATGTCCACTCGGGGCTAGCAACATCTAGCGCACAGCTAGTGGCAGGTTCTTAGACACTTGACTAAAAAATGGCTACCTTGGAAAGAGCTATTTACTTGTGGTAGAGTGAAAGTGTAGAGCCGTCGAGGACGACGGATGCAGAATGTTGTAGTTTATTATGGTCCTTTGTAAGGAATGGAACTTGAGTCCCGCATCCGTATTGCGATGTGCTAATGTGGGCTTTATATAGCCTTGGGCTATCCCATCTCAATAGCTAGCTTTTGGTTTGTGGTTCTTCCTAGGTAGTATCAATTTATCTTAAAATCTTCGCAATCGTTGTTTCCTAAAAATCTAAGATGGTTCTCATAATTTCTGGTGTGTAGTACAGCACACTTGAACCAACAATTTTACATAACATTTATGTTTATGCCCTTTCCCCAGCTCTCAACTTCTTAAAGAATCCCTCTAGAATCTATGAACATAAGAGGCACTCATTAGACGGAGATGATAGACATACTTACATAAACTCTTGAATGAAGAAGAGGAAAGGGACATTGTGCTTGGTAATTAGGAGCACTTCGAGAGACGTCGATATATTGGGTACTGTAGAAGTATTAAAGTTGAGGAGGTTAAGGGTGCTATTCATAGTATGAGCAGGGGAAAAGTGACTGGGCTAGACAAGATTTTGGTGGAGTTTTGAAAGAACACTGGCAAGGCAGGTCGGAATGGCTGACTTGGCTGTTTAATGTCATTTTTAAGACTATAAAAATGCCCGTAGAATAGAGGTGGAGTACAATGATTAAGTTGAATAAGAACAAGCGGGATATCTAAATTAGTATATTTAGTTCAGAATCCTTCCAATTGAGCTAAGCAAATAGATGTTAAATTATGCTTTTCCTGCTTATATGATTCTTGGGTCTAGAAGTGATGTCTTACATCTTCATGACAGAAATTGTTAAAGTATTCCAGCACAAATGGTAAGTCATCAATCTCTTAGGAATATTATCCAATGTGTATATAGATGAGTTTTTTCACTGCTATCAGCAAATATTCACAATATAAATTGGTATTATAAACAAACTTAAATACTGAAGACATAAAATAAGCACAATTTAAAACCAGATAAAAATACTTTACATCAATGATAGCATAAGCTTTTTATATAAGCACGGACATTAGAAAGGAAGAACCTGCCACTAGTAATACAGCTGCTGCCACTATATCATACCAATCAGCATTACTTGGATGGACATCAATTCAGAGTAAGTTCCTCAAACTTTGAAAGCTCCATTAAATCACAGAGACTTCCCCAGCTTCTGTTTTGGCAATAATTTGGACTAGTTTAGATTTTTGCAACACTTCATGATCAAAAAAGTAAAATCTAACAAATACTAAAGAACAGAATGGTGTAAACATTATACCTTTTCCAGGAACTATGATGACCGGTGCTATCTTACAGTTGTGTAAGCAATACTCAGCGACACTTCCTTGCAGTACACTAATGGGAAATTAACCAGAAAAATTCAGTAATCGACTTAACAACCAATTAGTAACCAATGCATACACAGGTGTGTGTGTGTGAGAGAGAGAGAGAGAGAGAGAGAGAGATAGACACCTTTGAATTATGCCACGTCCCCTGGTTCCCATAACCACAGCTGAAGGCTTCAACCTTTCTGCTTCCTTGCAAATTACCTTTCCAGCATCTCCTTCCACAATCCTAGCCACTGTCTTCACCTATTTCAACATGAATCCATAGAATTGAGTTTACTATGTTATCAACTTCTAGAAATTATACCTATGAAACCAGAACTATAGAGATTATTGGTTTACATGTGGTCAATAAAACCAACAATTACAAACTTCTCTCAGGGTTTATAGTACATTCTTCTGTGATGAAAAAGGTCTTCTTGTTACACGGCCTTAAGGCTTTAAAATGAAAAAATTATATCTAGTGGAAAATCGGCAAGAAAAATATCTCCACAGTAGAACTGGAAATGCATATGTTGCATATGCCATGAGAATATTTTCCAATGTGCTGGCAAAACTAAACTTGCACATATTTCAATTGTCAACAAAACTATAAACTAAAAAAATGGAGAAAACTCATGAAGATACTGTTGCATAACAAATAAAAACTTGCATAGAAATGGCATATCATGTGTGAAATAACTAAGAAAAATAATTAGAAAATTAAAGACACGTGTATCATTCAAGCAACAACTAGATAAATTTCTGACAATCCTCAAGCCCTCAGGGTCACGTCTCAGTCAGGGACATAAACCTTTGGAACATGATGTCTTATGACTGCTAATCAAATTCTAGACTTATAAAAATAAAAACTATAAGCTAAAAACAATGAGTAACAGGATGGGCACCTGACTAGAATCAACTCTCACACGCAGCCTAATTCATGGTATATAGTTATGAAAACTTACATGCATGTTAGATAAACCCATCAAACCATTTGAATCATGGTATTTTCCAGCAGAGTAAAGCTATATATGAGCAGCTAAAACTTGAGAAGAAATGATCATGATGAAAACCCATTCAGAAGAAGACCACTAAATCAAATCGTAATGAAACATATTAAAGTTCGCTTCTGATAAACAGTTATATATATTTCCTAACATGAATTATTCCTTATTCAAGCAACTGAATGTCCTTAAATATTCGAAGGAACTATTGTTTCTTATGTTAATTACGGAAGGTCCTTAAATATTCATCTTCAAGAATTTTGCAGCATGTATCTTCCATGTTGCGAGGGAAAATGGTGTCTCTTTAATCTTTTGACAACCTTTGATGTTTAAATGTGAGGTGGTTCATTTTTTCCAGAAAATGTTTTGGCGGTATGTAACGGTGCCTCAGTTATTACAACACGGTTTATGAGAGAAGTAGATCAATTTTAATGATTACATTAATCAGGTTGAGGAATGTAGTTGTGAGAATGGCCACGGGTAATGACTTTTGTTAATTGCATTATGCTAATCATTTTTATCATATATGATAAGTATTACAAATTGTTGGTTTGTGTTAGCATTTAATATTAATATTCTATAATATTAATTTGCTAAGTTTTTGGGGTTAAAATGTTGCCGTTTGGTTGACTTTCTCGTGTGCTACAGAAGTAATGAGAATTATTGATTGCTTAGTGCATTACTCCATTTTGGAGTTACTGCATAGCATTACTCCATTTTGGAGTTACTGCATATGTTACTAATTCTTTGCATGTAACCGTTGTTGGCTTTGACCATTCAGCCAAGAGAAACTTTTGTAACATCTTCATTATTCTTCCTCCATTATTCTTTGTAACCTATGTAACCACTAGGCCATTTATCTTCACTATTTACTATCCTATTATCTTCCTATTTATTGCTAGGAAGACATCTCCAACTATAAATAGTGGTGGTCTTCATTTGGTTTATAGACAAGAAAAATATAGAAGGAAAAAGTTAGTCAAAAAAGAGAGTTCTTATTAGTTGAAGGGATGTGTTCTTTTTGTGGAGCTTTGGATTAAACTCTTGTTCAGAGTTGTTGAGTTATACTTTGTGTTAAGGCTGTTGTATCCTGGAGGGGACAAGTCAAGAAGGGCTACCGCTGTACCGGTGAAAAACATTTGCTGCTGAATCTCTTTAAGAAAGCGAGATATCTACGCCTCAGCCAGAAGATATTTATTTCTTCATTTTATTTTCAATTGTAATCTTGTAATTCTGTTATTTTGTAATTTTTCAACATTACTAGATAATGGCCAAGGTACAATCGGAAACATTTATTAATCCAATTGGAAAATCAAACTACTGTTTTAATTATACAGAGTAAATGCAGATTTTAATAGATTGTCCAAATACCTGATAATTAATACTTATATCAGAAATCATTAGCCATCTGTACATAATTACTGTAAAACCACAGAGAAAGACTAACCATAGCAACCGAAAAAGCCTCAACAGCAAGCTTCTCAATGAGTCCCTGTGTAGCCTCATAAACTATCTCATTTTTCAGACCTGAAACAAAATTAGCAACAAATAGACCTTTATACTAACAATTATTGTTAAGATCAATTGATTAATACGGAGATTAATAAGGATGCAAACTTACTGGAGACTGCGTGAACGAGATGAAGAGTATCGGCGAGACGGCAAAGGTGAGTAACGGCCCAATCAAAAGCGTGTTTGCTGTTAGGACCGTGATCTATAGCGATCACTATATCACGGCCGCGACGCCGTTCGCCGGTTTCTCTATCGAGCTCCGGCTCCGGCACTACGGGTATGAGAGAATGAAGCTTCACTTCGCTCCAATTGTACTCTTCGTCTTCCATAACCGTTTCCATTGCCTTCTTTTGGATTATTTCTTTTCTTTTTTTGGATTTTGCAAATTTGTGTGAGATTTGCGTTTTGGATTATCCGAGTATTGCCAATTCGTATACGAAATACATATAAATAGGAGAGATACGGACACCAGCCACCTTATTTGAATTCAACGAATAAAGTTGCGCCATTGCGATTTGCGAAGGCATTGGTGCCTTGCTATTTTAATTTTTGACACGTTTCCTCACTTTTAGCCTTTTTAACCATTACGTATATAAAATATTTAAATTAAAATAAAAACATAAAATATTAAAGCCAGCGAATTTAGTTGGTAGTTTATGATGCATGTGAATTTATGATCTTTCACCGTTTAGGCGAATTTTCAAGCTACAATCGCATTAATTATCTCATATTGACATAAGCTTACTTAAAACATGAATACTTTAAAATACTTTTATAAAATATAATTATTGCAGTATGGCATTGATAAATACGTGAAATAACATGATGTACCATAATTTTTTTTTATCTTTACCCATTAATATCTTTCACCTTTTAAGTTTCAACTCGATCCATGCCTTTATCATTCCGAGGATCAACACTTTGATCAATTATCACTTTAATTATATATCTATGGGAAAATCAATGAAATAAATTAAGTTCCAATATATTTTTCAATTTGAAAATATACACCCATGCTATACTAGTGGTTCAAACAAATTCTAGGGACAAAATAGGAATCGATCGATATTTATTCATCATCATTTGTCAATTTGAGTAAAAATCATGAAAACTAACTCAAGTGGTTAAGTAACTCTAACATGTGATATTAAAGAACATCATTATATTAAAACTCAATCAAGAAGGTTGATATTAACAAATTAAATTTACATTAATACATTCGATAGAACAAAACAACATTACTTTAAGGAATAACTAAAGACACCAACAATTACCTAGATAACAATTATTTTCTAGGTAAAAATATTGATTAACATCACAAAAATAATTAATACAGATTCATTACATTATTAGCCTATATAACTTAAATCGCTATTATACAGTTTTGTCACATGTTCATGTTCGCATGAAGAATCACTTCACGAAGATGAAAGGAATTTCTTGAGATAATGATTATAAGTGCATGGTCGCTCCAATTGAACCAGATGTCCTGCATTCTTTATATACTGAATTGTCGTATTTTTTCCCAACTTCCTGCACTCATTTTAAATGATTCTTATTAGATATTCG
The DNA here is from genome assembly GCA_029582245.1 of Solanum etuberosum. NCBI lineage: Eukaryota > Viridiplantae > Streptophyta > Magnoliopsida > Solanales > Solanaceae > Solanum > Solanum etuberosum. The sequence continues at coordinate 72,954 of JAJONR010003515.1, read as the reverse complement.
ATAAATTTAAAACATTAATTTTGAATTCCAAAATTGTTCAACAAATCTAGGCTCAACCATATAGTTCCCAAAGTTGCTAGGGACTTACTCTTTCATGTCATCGGAAAATGTCATATTAAAAATCTTATCGTCATCCCCACATAAAATATAAATCCTCTGTGTGAAAAAGTAAACAAAGAGATTAATAATACTACTTTCATCAAGAGATCAGGGAGTAATCTTGAAAATGACTATAAAAATTGAAAATGGCTGTTAAATTAGACGATTTGAATTTTTCATTATTAAAAATAAATGAAACATTAAATTAAGATTGGACAAACCTGAGAGTAGTTAGGGGACTTAATAGTGGCGTCTTTGTGATTGACTACTAAAGCTTCAAGAAGTTCCACTTTCTCCTCTCTGTTGCTAAACATTGCCTGTTTTTACAACGTTTTACTATTAAAACTATAGTACAAACACGTCAATTTGACTTATATACATAGATATTTTTTTTAACATCACGAGTTCTATTTCATATTAAGTCAATTTTAGGATTTTAGATTTTTAATTTTTTAAAATTATTAAGTTCAGTATTAATAATTTATATATATGCAATAAACTTTCAAAATAAATATAAAATTTAAACTAAAATGATTGAATTCTATCGAATCCAACACTCTAGGACTGCCTTTTCTGAATGAAAAATAATAATAATTGATTTTGATGTTTCGCTAAAAACCGGTTCATGTATCTCTAATGACGATGAATTGTCAAAAGATATTATAGCACATGAGTTAAGAAGCCTAGTATAATTACATCAAAATAAAGTTGTTTGTCCACTTTTTTTGACTTTTAACTTTAATTATCTTTTGGGGCTGCTTCTATTTCTTCCTTCATCCTTTTTTTACTTGAAATAGTTGTAAACATAAAGCTGATGATATTTGAATCATACATTTTAAAAGAGAATAATTACACGTTTTCATTAGATCATCAAACATAATCATATAGCTTAGCACATAAGTAATAACAGTAAATTAGATCTCAAAATAAGTCTTAGTTAAATAAATATAATTAGGTACCTCGTGAAAATCCTTGTAGAGAAATTCAGGCAGCCATGGAAACTTGTGAGAACCAATAGATAGAAGCACTTTGACTCTGGAGACAGTTTTAGGCAAAAGAAAATCAGGCCAATTTGTGAACCCAATATTCTTCAAAGATGCATTGCTAATGGATTCAGTCATTTCTATAATAGTGCTTGACATAACCATAGATTCAACCATGTGAGGATACATTTGAGCCAACTTGAACCCAACCATTCCTCCATAACTTAGCCCAACAAGAGAAAACTTTTCCACACCCAACTTCATCATTCCCTTTGCTAAACATTCCGCCTATTTAATTATCCCATTATTAAAAATACTATATGTATTAAATAATTTAAATGAGATGATCATACAATTACCTGAATACTTGTTGACCGTTCAGGGCGAGTAGTGATGGAATCTCCGAAGAAAAGTAAATCGGGGACGTAGACAGCGAAATCTGAACTTAAGGAGAGTATTTGAAAAAGCCATGTCATAATTCCATTGGCAACAAATCCATGAACAAATAAAACTGGTGGTTTATTTGATAATTTGTTGTTTGGATGAATAGATTCAGTTGGAACCCAAAAATGCATTGTAGTTCCTGGTTCTATTTCCACTAACTGGGATGTCATTCCAACCGCTTTCATTAGACCATGAATAATTGGCTTCAAAATTACAAATGTATTTCCCATTTTTTCAAATTCTTAATTTTTTCTGTGGATGAATTAATTAAGATGACATCTGATCTGAGATTTTATAAACAATTAGTCGTGCACAATACCCACACGACAGCATTTATTAATATGGTGCATGTACAACTGCAACTTGAGCTGGCTAGCTATAATATTATATTCCAATTGACATAGTCTTATCTTTTTATGTACCTTGTCCTATTCTAATAATGAAAAGACTTGAATTATTTAATTCTAACTCATTTTTCACGACGGTTGACTACTTCTTCTTCTTTTTTTTGGGTCTTATTATTTTTACTATATTCAACTTTTTCGGATAGTATGCAAAAATGGATGTAGGCTTAACTAAAGCCCAATGCAGGTTGAACTCTATGGAATCTAAGCCTCACTACCCTTATCCTCTTAGAGGGTTCAGTTTCAAGTCCCAAGGGATTCAATCCAAACACTCATAGATTCTATGCCCGCCTCTGCTCTGATGGGCTATGACTGTACTATCAAGTCTTAAGACTGATGGTACATTCAACCAAGAACGTCCGTTGCAGTATCTAAGACTTAAAAGACCGAAAGAAGAAGAATAAGAAGAATTGCTTAAGTATGGCCATTTTGTGTTCGAATTCTAAACCGGCGAGGCGCTGCTGGATGCTTCTGATCAATAGAACACGAAGAAGAGGAAATCGATGAGCCTTTTTAGAGTCACAAAAAAGGTTATGATGAGCTTTTTTCTCCTATTTCCAAGATCGGCACCTTACTTTCAATCTAAAGATTATGAATTCAAGTCAACAAGAAGCAAAAATGTGAGAACTTCTAAGGAGGGGCAAAAAAAATAATTAAGAAAATGCCCAACATTTCAAATTAAAAGGCGATATTGATACATGTGTATATATATCATTCCTATCATCATCAATTGTCAATTTTTCAATCTTCCTACGTACGCCCTCTATTTCATATTAACTGAATTTTTAAAACAATACATATTTATTAAGAAAAATATTTAAGGACATAATTTAAATCATATTTTACAATATTGTTTTTTGTGAAATTATAAATATAATTTTGTTAGTAGTGCAATTTATTTTCTGGAAATATCAAACTTCATTAGAGGAAGGGGTAAATATGAAAAAAAATTCAAACATCTAACTTGAACTTTTTTACAATGAAAAAATCCCCAAAAATTCAGTTAATATAGAATAGAGAAAGTATTAATTAACATCATAAAAATAATTAACATAGATTCATTATATTGTCAGCCTATATAACTTAAATCACTATTAAATAAATTTGTCACATGTTCTCATACAAATCAATCACTTTATGAGGATGAAAGAAATTTCTTGAGATAATAATTATAAATGTATGGTCGCTCCAAATGAACTAGATGTCCTGCATCTTTTATGTAGTGAACTGTAGCATTTTCTCCCAACTTCCTGCACTCATTTTTTATGATGCTTGTTAGATACTATTTGATACATCTAACAAATAAAAATTTTGAATTTCAGAATTGTTCACCAAATCTGCAGCTCAATTGGGGACTTACTCTTTCATGTCATCAGAAAATGTCTTATTAAAAATCCTGTCATCGTCTCCACATAAAATATAAATCCTCTGTGTGAAGAAGTAAACAAAGAGATTTATGAATATTGTGAATTTGAATTTATCATAGAAAAATAATTGATATATTAAATTAAAGATTGGACAAACCTGAGAGTAGTTAGGGGTCTTAATAGTGGTGTCTTTGTCACTGACTACTAAAGCTTCAAGAAGTTCCACTTTCTTCTTTCTGTTGCCAAACATTGTCTGCTTATACAACATTTTACTATTAAAATCACATCACAAACATGTCAATTTGACTTGTATGCACATAGATATTTTCTTTTACATAACAAGTAATTTATTGTGTTTTAAAAATTTATTTAAATTTGACTTCTTATTTTTTAATTTAAAAACTACTTTTTTTAAGTCAATATATTTCACTAAAAACTGATTTACATATCTCTAACGATGAATTGTCAAAAGATATTATAGCAAATTAGCAATTAGCACATGAGTTGAGAAACCTAACATACTATGTTTACTGCATCAAAAATTCAAATTAAAATGTTTGACCAGTTTTGACTATGACTTTAATCTTTTTGGGCTGTTTTTTTTTTTCCTTCAAGTTTTAGGGCTGCTTCTATTTCTTCCTCCTTCATCCACCTTTGACTTGAAATAGTTGTAAACGTAAAGTTGATATTTAGATCATAGTCCAATGATTTTTTTTGAAAATAAAATTGTGATGTAATCAACTTTAAAAAGAGATCAATTACACGTTTGTTATTCAATATGTATTCAAAAGAATAGCAAATATAATATTAAAATAAATTTGAATAACATAAAAATCGAATCCACTTTATTCACAATTTGTCCTAAGAAAATTATTCCACTTAGTTTATCTGAAGTTATGAAATATATCTTGAACAATTTGCTCACCAATATAGCAAAACAAACTTATTCCACAGCAGTAAATCAATCACACGAGAATTTTTAAAGTGCAGGAAGAAGATTCGAAAAATTGTTGGTTGAAAAAAATAGGAAAAATACCTTAGTTATCACTAATCAATAAATGATAGTATAAATGTGTGTTTATTGTATCTTATCACGAAAGTCCTTTAAAAAATAATGACAATCCTTATTAAAAGTCACTAACTCATTCACAAATCCAACAATAAAAACAATTGGTTACCTCATGAAAATCCTTGTAGAAAAATTCAGGAAGCCATGGCAACTTTTGAGTACCAATAGATAGAAGCACTTTGACTCCAGAGACAGTTTTAGGTAAAAGAAAATCAGGCCAATTTGTAAACCCAATATTCTTCAGAGAAGCATTGCTGATAGATTCAGTCATCTCAATAACTGCGCTTGTCATAACCATAGATTCAACCATATGAGGATACAATTGAGCCAACTTGAACCCGACCATTCCTCCATAGCTAAACCCAACAAGAGAAAACTTTTCCACACTCAACTTCATCATTCCCTTTGCTAAACATTCCGCCTATATAATTATCCCATAATTAAAAATACTATATGTATTAAATAATTTAAATTTTTAAATGAGATGATCATACAATTACCTGAATACTTGTTGACCGTTCAGGGCGAGTAGTGATGGAATCTCCGAAGAAAAGTAAATCTGGGACGTAGACAGCGAAATCTGAACTTAAGGAGAGTATTTGAAAAAGCCATGTCATAATTCCATTGGCAACAAATCCATGAACAAACAAAACTGGAGGTTTATTTGGTAATTTGTTGTTTGGATGAATAGATTCAGTTGGAACCCAAAAATGCATTGTGGTTCCTGGTTCTATTTCCACTAATTGGGATGTCATTCCACCAGCTTTCATTACAACATGAATAATTGGCTTCAAAATTACAAATATATTTCCCATTTTCTCAAACTCTTAATTTTTCTCTCTGGAGGAATTAATTAAGATGATACATGATTTGAGATTTTACAAACAATTAGTCTAGCTAGCTAATATCGTGTATGTACAACTACAAGTTGAGCTGGCTAGCTATAATATTATATTCCAAATGACATAATCTTATCTTTTTATGTACCTTGTCTTATTTAAATATTGAAATTATTAGAATTATTTAATTCTAACTTATTTTTCACGACGCAACCTACTGCTTCTTTTTTTGTCTAATTACTTTTATAATAATCCCCAATGTTCCGTATTATATGGGGATATTTCATTACATATTTTGAACTTGTAGGTAACAAAAAGTTTCTGTTGAATTCGTATTTGACGCTCTAAGACTCGATGGTTAAAAAAAAATAATCAATGACGATGAATTGTCAAGAGATATTATAGCACATGAGTTTATAAGAAGCCTAGAATAATTACATCAAAATAAAGTTGTATGTCCACTTTTGACTTTAATAATCTTTTTGGGGCTACTTCTACATCTTCCTTATCCATTTTTTATTAGAAATAGTTGTAAACATAAAGTTGCTATTTGGATCATAACCCTATGGTTTTGAAAATGAAGTTATATTGTAATCAATTTTTAAAAGAGAATAATATCACACGTTTTCATTATATCTATCAAACATAATCACGGAGCTTAGCACATACTCCCTCCATCCATTTTTAATTGTTATGTTATGTTTATCGAAAGTCAATTTGACTAATTTACAAAGTTAAATTAGATTACATTATTTTGATATTTTAAATTAGAAGCTCAGGTGAATCAGACTATATAAGCCTAGCTTCTACAGTTGCTGATCTAACTTGGATTGTGGGCCTAATCACAGATCTTGGAGTTCAAATTCAATTACCAGTTACAGTATTCAGTGAAAGCAAAGCAGCTATCCAAATGGCTGCTAATCCAGTGTATCATGAAAGAATCAAGCACATAGAGATAGACTGTCATTTTATTAGGGAAAAGATTCAACAAGGTTTTATAAAGACTCAGTACATATCTACACCTATTGGTGTCCTAATTAAGAGCCTAAACAAAGTTCTTGTTATAGTTAACATATCTACACATGATCAACCTAGTGTATTATTTATAAATAGAGAATCCTGTACATTGTTATAGTTAACATTTTTTAATACAATCAAGTGGATTACTCTTCTTCTTCTTGTTTACTCCATTTACTGTTTCATTGTTCTTGATCAAGAACTCATCACTTTAATTTGATTACTGGAAGTTTAGTAATAGTATTAATTAGGCTCCAGTACATAACAAAAAACCATCTTCACGGAAAAGTTTGCAGCCTTTGGATGCTCCACAGCAGTGTATACATTTTGGAAAAGACTTGTTATTAGGTCCTCTAAATGGACTCTAGGATCTGGTAATCTGTTTTATTTTTCATGTTAATACTCTTCCTACTAATGATTCTCATTTGAATAGTTGAATGACCGAAATAGGAGTGAAGAAACCATTAATACGAAAGACATTTTACCATACGTGAAAACCTCTCAAAATTATATCCATTTTAACCCTTTTCTCAAAAAAGTACGTAAAATGTCCTATAATCAAGAAAAACAAGATCATATAATTTGACGTAAAGATTCGATGGTTACAGTAGTAAAAAACAAAATTTCAAGAATCAATTATATATGATGGAAATCATTTAGTGAATTAATGCGTTTGTACGTTGTCCAAATTTGATGCAAGTTACAATCAACTTATTCCTTGATTATGTCTAGCTGATCCACTAAATTCTGCTCGGTTATGCCATACTTCATATCATCTCCAGCCTGTTTGATGAACAAATTTGATGCCACAGCCCAGATTTTATTCTTTATCCTTCCGTTTTCCTGAAAAAATCAGCAGACGCTTTTCTATACTTTCAGTCTGAATACTCGAAGTTTGGAATCCTTTAAGTAATGTTGAACGCAAATCCATCTTTCTGCTTTGCAAACTGCTACAAATATAAAATCTGTACAAAGTATTTCACATATCGATACTACAACTACTAATTATTTGGGACCTAATGTAATTGCTAATCAAAAGCACCTTATTAGGGTTCATATATTGATCGGTTCGGTTTTGAAATGTATCTATTGTCGATTTATAGACACGTTAAATCATTACAAAATCATTAAGAATTGTGTTGTAAAGAACTTTGTTGATTTTTGTTTGGTGATTTTATAAAAAGAAAGGGAAAAAAGAATGTCTTGTTGTAAAACTTAAGAACAAAAGAACAATATAAAAAGGAAGAGAAGAAGAATATAAGACAAGAGGAACAATATAAGCTAACTTTCTTTCTTTCAAGTGTCTTCAACATTATTCTCAACACCACTATTTATAGGATTACATTGAGGAATACCAAAGGGTATCATAAACATTACATTAAACCTTGAGAATTACTACCCATTAAGGAGGAGTTATGGTCATCCGATTAAACATATTATCAACAACATTACTACCAATAAAGATGAAATTAACCTAGGAGTTATGATCATCCATTTCACCACCAAAATGATTTACAACACTCCCCCTTGGATGACCATTGATAGATAATATGCTTCGTTAAAATCTTACTAAGAAAAAACTCTGTGGGAAAAAAAATCTTAGTGAAGGACAAAAGAGTACACATATCTTGTAATACGTTTTGTTTGCTGTCTCGTTAAAAACCTTGCCAGGAAAACCCATCGGGATAAAACCTAGGCCAAGGGAAAAAGAGTGCAGCGCGTAGTTTACTCTCCCTGTTGCAAACATCATTTAATTTCTTGGAGACGACGCATTCCAATCTTGAATACCAACTTTTCAAATGTTGAGGTTGGTAATGCTTTAGTGAACAAACCCGCTAAATTATCAACTGAGCGAATTTGTTGAACATTTATTTCACCTTTCTTCTCAAGATCATGAGTGAAAAAGAATTTTGATGAAATGTGTTTTGTTCTATCTCCTTTAATATATCCTCCATTCAGCTGAGCTATACATGCAGCATTGTCTTCATACAATGTAGTTGGAATATCTTTTTTCATAGGAAAACCACACATTTCTTGAATATGTTGAGTCATTGATCTCAACCAAACACATTCCCGACTTACTTCATGGATGGCTATTATTTCTGCATTATTTGAAGAAGTAGCAGCTAATGTTTGCTTCATCGAACGCCAAGATATATTTGTGCCTTCATATGTAAATAAATAGTCTGTCTGAGATCGAGCTTTATGTGGATCAGACAAATATCCAGCATCTGCATAACCAATAATTTCTGACTTGGATATATTAGAATAAAATAATCTCATATCAATGGTTCCCTGAAGAAATCTGAATATATGTTTGACTGCATTCCAATGTCTCTTTGTTGAGGACGAGATGAATCTTGTCAATAAACTTACTGCAAAACAGATATCTGGTCGAGTATTATTAGCAAGATACATAAGCGCCCCAATGGCATTAAGATATGGAGTTTGATCGCCAAAAAGCTTTTCATCATTTTCTTGAGGTCGAAATGGATCTTTCTGTATGTCAAGCGATCTCACAACCATTGGGGTACTCAATGGATGTGATTTATCCATGTAAAATCGCTTTAAAACCTTTCCTATGTATGTTGATTGATGGACAAATATTCCATTTTTCAAATGCTCAATCTGTAGGCCAAGACAAAATTTTGTCTTACCAAGATCTTTCATTTCAAATTATTTCGTTAAACACTCAACAACTTTTGAAAGCTCTTTAGGAGTGCCAATGATATTCAAATCATCAACATACACAACTATTATAACAAAATCAGATTCATGCCTTTTTATAAAAATACAAGGACAAATAGGGTCATTTTTGTACCCTTCCTTTAACAAAAATTGGCTAAGATGATTGTACCACATTCGCCCTGATTGTTTCAATCCATATAAGGATTTCTAAAGTCTTATCGAACAATTTTCTTCCGAATTTTTATATGCTTCAGGCACATTGTATGCTTCAGGAACTTTCATGAAAATATCATGGTCCAATGAGCCATATAAATAGGCTGTGACAACATCCATTAGACGCATGTCAAGTTTTTCATGAACTGTCAGATTTATTAGATACCTGAAGGTAATTACATCCACCACAGGAGAATATGTCTCCACATAATCAATGTCAGGTCTTTGCAAAAAATCTTGTGCCACAAGTCGTGCTTTATATCTTACAACTTCACCTTTTTCATTTCGTTTTTGCATAAAAACTCATTTGTACCCCACTGGCTTGACACCTTCAGGTGTTCGGACTATTGGTCCAAAAACTTCATGTTTTTCAAGTGAAGTCAATTTCGCTTGAATTGCGTCCTTTCATTTTGGCCAATCATTTCTATGTCTGCATTCATTGACAGATTTTGGTTCAAAATCCTCACCTTGTTGCATTATTTCAACAGCAACATTATAAGCAAACCTATTGTCTACCACAATATTATTTCGATTCCACCTTTTTTCTTGTCGAGATATAACTTATTGAGATTTGTTCATTCTCATTATATTCAGTTATTTGGACCTTCTTTGTTGTCTTATCATTTGTTATGTCTCGGAGCTCTTCTTGAGCAATTTCCTCCATGGTATGATATTTATGATCATTTGTTCCTTTTTTTTCCGAGGATTTTTATCCTTTGAACCAATTGGTCTACCACGTTTTAAACGTGGTTTAGACTCATTTGCTTTAACAATTTGTCCTACCGGGACATCAACTCGAACTGGAACTGGAACATTTGCAGCTGGAATATAAGATTTAGTAACCCTTGGAAGGTTAGTAAATGCATCTGGCAGTTGATTTGCAACATTTTGCAAATAAATTATCTTTTTAACCTCTTGCTCACATTGATTTGTTTGAGGATTTAAATGAGATAGGGATAATGAATTCCAATCTATCTCCTTTTCCAACTGCTTATGTTCTCCCCCTAATGTTGGGTATACTAATTCATCAAAATGACAATCAGCAAATCTTGTCATAAATATATCTCCTGTCATAGGTTCCAAATATTTGATAATAGAAGGAGATTCATACCCAACATATACCCCCAACCTTCTTTGGGGACCCATATTTGTGCGTAGCGATGGGGCAATTGGAACGTATATGCGCACCCAAAAATTCTAAGATGGAAACATTTGGCTCATGACCAAAAACCAACAGTAATAGAGAGAATTCATGATAACTAGTTGGCCTTATGCGCACCAATGCTGCTGCATGCAAAATAGCATGCCCTCATATCGAAACAGGCAACTTTGTCCTCATTAACAATGATCTAGCTATCAATGGAGGCGCTTAATCAAAGATTCCGCTAGACCATTTTGAGTGTTAACATGAGCAACCGGATGTTCAATTGCTATTCCAGTGGACAAACAATAATCATTAAAGGCCTGCGATGTAAACTCACCAGCATTATCAAGACGAATTGTCTTTATTGCATAATCTGAAAATTGTGCTCTTAATCTTATTATTTGAGCCAACAACCTCGCAAAAGTCATATTGCGAGTTGATAATAAGCACACATGTGACCATCTTGTAGATGCATCTATCAAGACCATATAATATTTAAAAGACCCATATAGAGGGTGAATTGGTCCACATATATCACCCTGTATACGTTCCAGAAATGCAGGGAATTCAATCCCAACCTTAGCTGCTGATGGTTTAATAACCAACTTTTCTTGAGAACAAGTAGCACAAGAGAATTTCTTTGATTGAAGAATTTTCTGATTCTTCAAAGTATTCCCATGTGAATTCTCAATAATTTTACGCATCATATTATAACCGAGATGGCCCAACCGGTCATGCCAAATGATAAAATCATTAGGATTAGTAAACCCTTTGTTTACTATGGCATGTGATTCAACCATACTAATACTTGTATGGTACAATCCAGAAGAAAATGCGGGTAATTTTTCATGCATATACTTTTACCCCAATTTTATTATAGTAATATAAAGGTATTCAACCTTTCTTTTATTGGCAGTCTCAATATGATAGCCATTTTGGCGAATAACCTTGAAACTTAATAAGTTTCTTTGAGACTTACTACAGTACAATGCATTTTTAATAGTTAATATTGTTCCCCCAGGTAGTAATAAGGCCGCTCTTCCAGAGCCCTCAATTAATTTTGCACTACCAGCTATTGTATTAACATAAGCCTTTTTCATAATCAAATTAGAGAAATATGTCTTTTCTCTTAAAATAGTGTGAGTTGTAGTAATATCAAGAAGACACATATCTCTATTACTCATCTTGAACCAATTGAAAATTGAAGAATTTTATTTATCTTCATAAAATAAAAGTACATCATAAGAAATATGAAAAATCAACAACTTTGCAAGAAAATAAAAGTATTTTTTTTTTCTGAATATAAAAACAACATAAGAAAAAACATAACAATTAAAAACACATAAATAAAACAACATAATTATTTTCCCCAATCAAATGATCAAACATTAGTTTTGATCTCCAAAAAATTCTTCAACTTCCAAATGAGTAATATCATCAAGGTCATCAAAATCATCATCTTTTAAAGCCAAATTTGCTTCAATATTGTCATCATATTTTTGTGAAGGCCCTGCCTCGGCATCATTTTTATAAGTCAAGTGTGACTCCACCCGAGCATTAGAAGAAGATGCACCATTTTTATTTCTTTTTCTTTTCAAGGAATCTTGATAAAGCCTAGCAAAATGCTCAGCTGCTCGGCATTCATTCTTCCAATACCCTTTCATGCCACAACGATGACAATTGCCTCTTGAAGGATTGCTTTGAGAACCCATATTGTTCTTCTTTTTGTGGCGACCACCACGACGACGATTATTATATCGTCCTCTGCCATTGTCACGTCAACGCACATTATTTTGACCCTGATTTTTATTTTGTCTTCTTTCAGACTGGCCATGTGCTTCAACCTCATTTGTTTTCGATAACGGAGCAGTTTCAGTAGGACGGGCCTCGTGATTTTTAAATAAACGAGTATTATTTTGCTCAGCCACAAGAAGGCATGAGATCAACTCATAATACTTTTTGAATTCCCTTTCACGGTATTGCTGCTGTAATACCAAATTTGAGGCATGAAAAGTTGTGAGAGTCTTTTCCAACATGTCCTCATCTTTTATGTCTTCCACACATAATTTCAATTGGGGAGTAATTTTATATACAGCAGAATTATATTCACATATAGTTTTAAAATCTTGTAACCGTAAGTGAATCCATTCATAATGAGCCCTTGGCAATACTGTTGCTTTAAGGTGGTCATACCTTTCCTTCAAACCAGTCTACAATTCAAGTGGATCTTTCACCGTAAGGTATTCAACCTTCAATCCTTCATCCAGATGATGACGAAGGAAAATAATTGCCTTTCCTTTGTCCTGACTCGACGTTGTATTAAAATCGATAATAGTGGCACCAAGACCTTTAGCGTCAAGGTGAATTTCAGCATCGAGTACCCATGACAAGTAATTATTTCCAGAAATGTCAAGTGCCACGAACTCAAGCTTTGATAAATTTGACATGATAAAACTATCATAGAAAATAATTATATTAGAGTAAAATAGACAATGAGTAAATAACTAAGTAGCAAAACTTTTTTTTTCATCAAAGTAAAATTAGCATACAATCTAAATTAATATTATGTCTCACAAATAACAAAAATAACTTTTAGTAAAATTGTTAAATAAAATCTTTTCATTAAAAATTAATCAATAGTATAGATAATTCACTTTTTCCATTGAGAATAGAAAACACTAGAATTGGTAGTCCATTCATTTTTTTTCTACAAAACAGTGACCTTCATCTTCTCTTCGCAAAATCGATAAATGGTTAACCTTTTTTCATTCAATTATAAATAAAATGTAAAGTAGAAATAGTATAGCCACATTTTAATAATTTTAACATTAGATTATAAATGGATACCTCACAAGAAATGTTGTTCAATCTTGAGACTTCGTGCTGATAACGTGTTGTAAAACTTAAGAACAAAAGAACAATATAAAAAGGAAGAAAAGAAGAATATAAGATAAGAGGAACAATATAAGCTAACTTTCTTTGTTTAAAGTGTTTTCAACATTATTCTCAACACCACTATTTATAGGATTACATTAAGGAATATCAAATCAACCATATTATCAAAAACATTACCACCAATAAAGGATGAAATTAACCTAGGATTATGGTCATCCATTTAACCACCAAAATGATTTACAACATGTCTATCTATTTATACTACTCACTAAGGGGCTAAAATGTAAATAATAATTAATATGCAAGTCCCTACATATTTACAAATAAGCCTCTATTCTAAAATACTCTACATAACTAGAATGGTCTAAGAACTTAGCAGGTAAATCTATGGATAACTAGATAGTTCTAAGAACTTAGCATGTAAATCTATGGAATTCTAAAGTCTTATAAGGAAATACCCACATATCTCTAGAATATTTCATTAAGAACTAGCCTTCTTCTTATGTAAGCCTCCACATGGACAACTTTGTGCCATGTAACACTTATGTGGCGCTTATATGGCGTAATGGCAAGACGAATCGTCGTCACAATATGTTGTATTTTTTGTACTGGGCTTAATAATTTTTTTGTCTAATTTTGTTGTTAATAAAATATTCAATATTATCACATACATGATACAACCATAGCAAGTATCGATCTCTGTTCCAACTCTTATGTACTCTTTTTTATTCTTCTTCCGATAACTTTAGATGGCTTTTTTTTCTGGATAAATTTATTTGAAAGCAGTTATAATACACTAGTAATATTTGTCAATTCGTATAATTTTTTCATGAATGTATAACTCATAGATGATTGACAAGGCCCAATATGTTCCTCATTATACAAACACCCTCTCCAATTTGAGACGTTGCATTTTTAAATATTCATCACATGAGTGCAAAATTTTGAGTTTTGCTAAAATCTGATCTTGTAATAGTATAGTATTATAAGTTGGTCTTGGAGACTTGTCCGGGCAGTGGTACTCGATACATTTTCCCATCAGCTAATAGCCCCATTTAGATAATCATATAAAAAGTAATTTATAAGTTAAAATAGTCAAAAATAGGGAATATTCTTTGGGTTACTTTATAAAATTATAGTAGATACATTGTTATTGTTGGATAAGTAATATGAAACGGAGAAATATAGAATATTTAAAATTATAAATTTCAAAAATATTATAATCACACAATTGTTGCCCAAGACCATTATTAAAGCTCAATTTTTAGTCCTCATTTAAAAAGTAATAGGGAGTAGTCTCACTTTAATGCGGAAACAAAATTTGATAAAAAGTCCTACTTAAACACAAAAAAACATATATCAGCTTGAACTTCATGAATCGTTTTTTTGATTTTGAAATAATAAAGGTTTGAATTCATGAATCCTTTCAGTCCGTTATGCTTTCAAAATTGTCACAAGAATTGTTGAGACCCATGAATGGCTCTACCTTGATTTTGAAACACCAACAATTTTGAACCCATCAACCATTTCTTGATTTTTAATTAATTTATAAAGACTTGAATGATGAATCCCATGAATCCATCTCTAATTTAGAAATCAAGCGATAATTTTTTAATCCCAATGAATCATTTTTTTGTATTCACTTGTTAATACTTTGAGTTTCAATAGTATTTTTTGTATTCACTTGTTAATACTTTGAGTTTCAATAGTATTTGTTGGAGTTATTTCATATGGTATACGAGATTTTCATTTTTACATCTAAGAGATCTGAAAAGTTTTTTTTTTATTTAATTTGTAAGTGACCAAAGAAATCTTTTCTTTCACAAAAAAATAAAATAATTTTTTTTTGTTCAACTTGTCATGTATGAGCGTATGACCTATGGTTCACAGACAACATATATGGGCCGTAGATAGATGGCAAGGCCCAATATGTTGCTCAGTATTCTGAATGAACACAAAAAAGACGCAACCAAGAGAAAAATTGAATATTATTATGATGAAAATGAATGAATCTGATCATTAATGTATAGGAGGATTAACAGCCAAAATAATAATAATTAACAGCTTCAAACGAACAACTCGCAATAAACTTTAGATTAACCCTCTCACAGAATATAGATTCACAAAACCCATGTTCAGATTTTAAAAACTCTTTCATATATTTTTTTTCTGGATGGGTGGTTCAACTCAAATCGTATCAGTTGTTAAAAGATCAAGTTCCAGCTTCAATCGCAATTTTCAAGTTCCTAGACAAAGACGCAAAAAAAAAGGTGCTCAGTGGATTAAGAATGGATAGAGAGAGATATTGTCATCAACAATAATCAGATTAACGAGATTATTCAACAACCTCATCATCACACCTACTATTATTATATCAAATTCCTAGACAGAAAGACAAAATGAAATCATAAATGAAAATTAAGAGATTCTGCTGAAAAATATGAAATAAATCCATTTCGAGTACTGGGATTAAATGTTATTTTCAGGGAGTGCTAGCCGGAAAATATCTAAATTAATTTGGCTTCAAAACAGATATTGAATGAGAAGAAAACAGACAACAAATCCCTAGATTGCAATCTGCTGGAAAACAAAAATTAAGAAGAGAAGGTGCTCAGTGGATTAAGAATGGATAGAGAGATTTTCCTCAGCTATTATCAGATTAACGAGATTATTCAATAACCTCATCATCGCACCTCTTTCTTAATCACAAAAAAAAAAAACAGAAAAATGAAACCCTGAATTGAAAGTTAAAAGAGGAGAGCTCTGAAACAGAGTCCCTAATGTTATGAGATTAGGGTTTCCGTCAAGATTTATAGAAGATGGCGGCGGGTGCTAATATTGAAAAGATGGGCTTTTAAATTTACAATCACTTTTGAAGAGCCCATTATCTGTTTGGACCCGAACAATCTCAAGTACCGGAAAGCCCTCATTTATGATAATATTAGATTTGATTCTAATATTTATTTATATATTTCTCAATCTTACGTAAAAATCATCAGACTATCATCTAGGATTTGTAATTACTTACGAGACTTTAGCTTGTAGTCTAACATTTTCAATTTACTTAAAAAGAATTTTTTAATCATAAAAAGATCTATAAATTAAAAAATACAAAAAAGATCATTTACGAGTAAGTTGTCACAAGAATGCACAACAAATGAAAAATTTGATCATCTAGTAATAGAATATATATGAAGGAAAAATTGATGAACAAAATGAATTTGTCAATGATCAGTTCGATCAATTATTATTATTATTATATGTAATTTATATCTTAATTTGTTGATTATCTTTTTCATATAATCAAAATTAGTCTTTAATTTAAACCCGTTTCGATGGTCTAGGTTGTTTTTGGTACCGGTTGGCTTGGTTTATTCAAACACTAATTTCAAATTTAAGCTTCAAACTACGTAATAGTTATTGTTTTACAAGTTATCGGCCTTATAATTAAGCAATCACATCACAAGTAAAACGTTAGCGTGTCTGCTGATTTGGTTGATGATAAAATAAAATTTTCCATATTATCGCATACATACATACCAGTATCTCTGTTCCAACTCTATCGCATAAAATATTACTACAATTGAAGACTCTGCATGCTCCGGCATTACAGGAGATTGGTTAACCAGTTTTATTGAATATCACAATTTATATATAGCTAAGGAATGTTTCAACCATCAAATTGATGAGTAAAATGGACTTCACCAATTAACAATATCTCGAATAGCATCCTTCTTCTTAATAGACTACTCAAATAAAGCTAATGTTGTCGTATGTAAATTAAATTTCCTGCAACCGATAGCGGAGGTAGAATTTTCACTAAGGAGGTTCAAACTCTGAAGAACTATAGCTAAAGGGGATTCGACATATACGTATGAAATTGAAAGTGAAATCCTTCTTCTTTTTTTGCATCATCCGAGATTAATAATCCCGGTTGGAAAGTCTTCCAACTAATTTTAACTATATATAGTGTTATATGTTTTCGCTTAAGGGGATTCGGATGAACCCATGACTACAAGATGGCTTTCTGCAACCATTTCATCTTGTTAATTAGGTTGAAAACTACACGGCAGAACGATCCAAAAACTTTTTTACTCGTTTGGGAAGTCGTTGGGGCAACGTGCTTCGGCCCCATGCGGGTCGTAGATTTTGCTTTGTTAATAAATTCATTAAATATGTACACGTATTAAAGTTAGAACCTAGTTATTGTTGGATATTTTGTAATATATAGAGGTCTTAAATTGAACAGACACATCTGTTTGTGAAAGAACATGACTCTTATGAAAGTCATGTTCATGACCCTTATGAAAAGTCATATATTCATGAAAGAACATGACACTTATGAAGAGTCATCTCTTAAGTTTTATAAATATGAAAACTTTCTAGAAGTAGTCTAAGAAAAATCTACATGTATAAACAAAGGGCTTTGTTGTATCCTTGAAGAGAATTGTTTGTATTTACCCCAATATGTACATGAGAAATATCTCTTTAAAGAAAGTGATTAAACGCCTCAAAGTCATCATCTTCTTCAATTTATACATACTATTTTTTTCTAACCGTTATTACCACTTAAAATCGTCATTGTAAAATTCAAAAAACCATAAAGTTGAAATTCTAACTTCGCATATGTCACCCCATATGTACACCACACCCAAACTTTGGATTGTGATGGTGTCGTGGGACAAATTTTGACTTCATATGCCTTAATATGAAAATAGCCATATAACAAAAATAACATGTAATACTCCCTCTGTCCCTAATTACTTGTCCACTTTTGAATTGGCACACCTATTAAAAAAAAAAAAATTGTCATAGTGAGTTTACCATTTTACCCCTATTAATTATGAAGTGGATGAATTAAAAATTTAAGATTTTCAAAAAGTTATACTTTTTTCAAAGTAATTAATTGAGGGTATAATAGGTAAAAACAATTTGTCCTTTCTTGATTTGTCAAAATAGACAAGTATTTAGGGACAACTAAAAAAAGGAAATGTGGACAAGTAATTAGGGACGAGGGAGTATACTACAAAACCTAACCTCTCCGCCAAGCTGTTTATATTAAGATTATATATATATATATTATACTCCACTAATGTTGAATTGAATGCATGCATTCCATGGTTAACGTGAATGGTGAACAACTTAGACCTTAATCAATCTGCAAATTAAAAAGTAAGCCACCAATCCTTTGACACTAATTCTCAGCTGCCGGCGTTCATTAAGGAAGAAACCTTCTTTATAAAGCTTAACAATGTTTCTGCTTTTTAATCAACTTTACTTTTCTTAATTAATTTACTATTAACTTTATTCTCTGCACCCCCATCGAGACCGCTGTTTAATTAGTTGAAAAATTAATTGCACATGGATGCTACTTCGTTCATAATCCAATTTCATGTTATATTAATTCTACTCATTCGTTGTAATACTTCAAGTAATTTAGCCATGGCTGCAAACGACTCTAGTACAAATTTTTCCACTGCCATTCTAATTAGAGTGGACCCATCAGGTCATGGAGATTTCAAGAAAATTCAAGATGCTATTGATGCTGTTCCATCAAATAATACTGAATTATTCTTCATTTGGGTTAAGCCTGGGACTTACAGGTTCGTGGTTATCTTGTATTTTTTCAACCTGTTATTAGGAGCGGATCCGCTAGAGGTTTAGTTAGATGTTCTGCAGAATCCAATTTCTTGTTAATTATAAATCGATTTACTATAGTCAAACATCTCTGTAATATCATTTAACTATAATGATCAAAGATTTCTTATATAGTACATGTTCTCGATCTAGCAGCCAAAAAAATATTCAGACAAATGATGTTATATTAATCTAAGTCGTTCAAAATGCATAAACTTAAAATTGTTACAATATAGGTAATCTGGCATTGATATTTTTCAAGTTATTAATTTCATTTTTTATGTGCAATATAGACATTATTTATCTTTAGGTGAACAATTCTTTTATATGTCAGTGTACATAAAAATCTATTTTTAAAAAAAATCTATTTTGCATGGATTTATCAGAGAGAAGATTGTAGTGCCTGCTGATAAGCCATTTATCACGTTGAGTGGAACAGAGGCTTCTAACACAATAATTACATCTAGTGACGGTGGAGATATAACTGAATCTCCTACACTCACTGTATTAGCTTCCGATTTTGTTGCAAGATATTTAACAATTCAGGTAAATAATTAATGCTCACTGTGTATTTGTAGCTTAGTTTCAATTTATTTGTCTGATTTTGACGTTTATTATGTAGAATTTATTCGGAACGAGTGGCAAAGCTGTGGCACTAAAGGTTAAAGGAGATAGAGGTGCATTCTATGGTTGTAGAATTCAATCGTATCAAGACACTTTGTTAGACGATGCTGGTAGGCATTATTACAACAATTGTTACATTGAAGGGGCTGTTGATTTTATTTTCGGAAGCGCAGCTTCTCTCTATGAAGTAAGTTTTCATAATCCAACAATTGTTACATTATAAGTGTAGTTTAATATGTTAATGAAATATACTATTAGTTACCATTTTATTCATGTTATTGTTATATATTCTTAATAGAGGTTAACTCGTAATTATTTAAGAAGTGATATGATTTTTATTTGTCAATGCACCAACAACCAAGCATGTCACTCAAAAAAATTTCACTATATATGTTTAGTAAAAACAAAAATATAATCTCCACATAATATGAATTGATTCTATCAGACAATAGGTACTTCTTCGTCATTACTTAGTCGAGTACATAACTTAAAATCAATAGTAGTGTATTAATTAGTTCATATATAGTAAATTATATTTTTGTAGTAGTAATGTATTTGCAAAATATGGCAGAGGTGCCATATTAATTCAGTTGCAGCAGGGGCAATCACAGCTCAAGGCAGAGAGTCCCCTTTAGAAAATTCAGGATTTACATTTTTAGGTTGCAAGATAACAGGTACAGGAGGGAACACTTCACTAGGAAGACCATGGGGTTCATATTCTAGGGTGGTTTTTGCCTACACATTTATGGCTAATATCATACAGCCAGAGGGATGGAATGACTGGGGAGATTCTACCAAGCAAAGGTAAGCATTTGTATTCACAAAATCTTTAGCCACCTTGAGATTAATTAATATTGCAAGTATTTATATCAACAGCAGCGGACCCATGATTGTCATTCAATGATTGTAACGACTACATTCCCTACACTCTTGTTTATTTAACTACAATTGATAATCCCATGTTAACAAATTGTGACGACTACATTTCCCTTCACTATTCACTAATATGAAATATTCATAAATATGATAACAGATTTGGGTACTTGACCTAACTTTTATATATATGTATAAATAATTTTATTTCAATTCAATAAGTAAAAAAGGCCTATGACTTCAAACCACATTATCTTAAAATTCTAAATCCATCTCTATTTGACGGTTATAATTTGTTTTTGGCAGCACTTCATACTATGGTGAATACAAGTGTTATGGACCAGGTTCTAATAGATCAAAGAGGGTGGGCTGGTCACGTAGCCTATCTAACGAGGACGCCGCACCATTTCTAACCAAGAATATGATTGGCGGGCGAAGTTGGTTAAGACCCGCACCGACCCATTTCAAGAGATCAGGCTCAACAAATATTGTCACTCCAACTGGGGAAAATTAAAATCCAAATTATTCTAATTTATAACCATTAATTAATTATTATATTTGTAATTTATTGAGATTGTATTAGAGTATATTCACAGTGTAAAATATCATTATCTATTGTATTAGAGTATTGAATGGATATAAATTTCAGTTGAGAATTCACTAGATTTGATGAAGGATTTTATTATTATTAATAACAATAACAATAATGGAGTAATAATAATAACAATTGGGGATTGGAAAAGGGAAAATGGGGATGAGATAGATCAAAGTTGAGGTAGCTAACCAATTGAGCTACTACAATTTTCAGGTGACATTTATTATATAAATACAACATCATATTAAAATTCCTCGGGAGATATTTATTAGTATAAAAATGCAGCTTCATCACATATTTACAGGGTCACTTGAGGAAAGAAATTTTTTGAGACGCTGATTGTAAGAAAATGGACGCTCCATTTGAACTAGATGTCCTGCACCTTCCAGGTATTTGAGTATCGCAATCTCTCCCAACTTCCTGCAATCATTGTACTAAAAAAAAATCATATCAGATTTGAAATTTATGAGTTTCGAAATCATTTCAGACCTACTCTTTCATGTCATCAGTAATCGGCTTGGTAAATTGGGCCAAGATATCATTGGCAATAGACTCAGTTAACTCCATACCAGAGCTTGAAATGACCATGGACTTAACCATGTAAGGATACAATTGGGCCGCCTTAAACCCAATCATTGATCCACAGCAAAATCCAACCAAATTAAACTTTTCCACACCCAATTGCATCATACCCCTTGCCAAACATTCTGCCTGTTTGTCTCATGAAAAAAAAAGTAAGTAGTTCTCACCCAAAATAATAGACGACAACTTTTGTATATTTGACTAGCGATTGTAATTATTTTTCCAGAAAATTACATTTTGTGAGTTCGAAAAATGAATAGTGTTGAACTTTTGAATTTTGATCACTGTTTTCCCTATGGGCAAACCTTCCGGGTCAAAAAGTCAAAACCTGTTAAACATGATATGATTAGATGATATGGTTGTACAATTCAATACCTGAAAGCTCGTTGACCGTTCAGGACGAATGGTGAGGAGTCTCCGAAGAAAAGTATGTCAGGGACGTAGACAGCGAAATCTGAACTCAAGGAGAGTACTTGGAAAAGCCAAGTGAAAATTCCATTGGCAATAAATCCATGAAGAAATAAAACAGCAGGTTTAGTTGAACTGATGGTTGGAACCCAAAAATGCAAGGTTGTTCCAGGTTCTATCTCCACCAATTTGGATGTCATTACAAAGTGCAAAATTGGCTTTGTTACTACAAATATATTTCCCATTTTGTTCTTTCTAGAGGAAAATAATACTATATGGCTGGATTTTTCTTCAACATATATACTAAATTATGTACAAAATTTTCAATAAAAAAAATATATATTTTATGTACAAATCCAAAAAACTGCAGTCCATGTGGCATGACACAGTGATAAGTACCCTGCCTCACCATTTTGAAGTTGCAAAACAACTTAATTAGGGACCTCTACAAAAGTAGATTCAGCATTTAGTTCAGTATATTAAGGCATATAATTCAAGATTCCACCAACAAAGGTTGTGGGTTGAGTGAAAAGGACACTAGGTCTTTATTACGAAGCGTTTTAGCCATCAATGTGAAACTTTCCAACGCAAATCAAAAAATATAATCCAAGATTCCTCACTTCATTAGTGGTTGTACTCGAGCTTAAGACGCAGAGCTCGAGTACAGTATAGCCAACACGATTCAGTAAAACTTAGTACTTTTTTGTCATGCCTTACCTCACTATAATAACGAACTCACAAAACTTTATCCTATCATAAAATGAAAAAGGAACTAATGTTCATAGTAAAGAAATATTATTTACTTGGTTCTCCAACAAAATAATCAGAACTGAAAGTATCTTAGATCTTTGTCCATAATCCTTAGGAAAGAATGGATCACAAAATTCCTTAACAATGCTTTTGCTGTACTTAATAATAAGGAAATGAAATTAATGACATAACAGAATACAAAATCTAAGAGGTAAAAGGACTGCAAAAACACTATTATCTTGATCAAATTCAATATATTCCAATCTCCAAAAGTGATGTATCATTTTCAATCTATTTTACATACAAGTAGTTGATGAGCATAAATTCATCACATACCCCTATTATGTCTATAAGAGAAAAGAGATCTCTGTCCATCGCCATCGGAGAAGAAACAGAAGTATGATGTACTGAAAAGAAGAAACAGACTCAAAAGAAGCAAAAGTGATAGAGAGCCCCAAAGCCTTTCTCACCCTGAATTCAAAATAGAATTGCAATAAGGCATATCAACAAGAAAACCAGCACCAATGCGCCAATCCAACAAGCCCAAGTCCTCGTCCTCTTCATTCGATTAGCACGATCTAACTCCTTCATCCCACCATTCACATATCCACCAGCATTAACCACATTTTGCTCAATATTGTTCATTTGATCACCTTGTGTCTCAACCATAACAGCCATATCAAGAAACACTTGGTGCAGCTCAACCAAGCTTTTCTGAATCTCTTTCACAGCTTCATGCCTATCCTGGTTCTCCACCACCCCCTTTTCTACTATACCCTCAAAAACCCTTTCTTGCATCATCTTTTCAATCGCCTCCTCACTCGGTTCCTTCCCGTTGGCATTACTATACTGTTTCCTTAAGCCTTCTTTGTGTTCCGCTACAATGTTTTCCCTTAAGCACTGAAAATCATTCATCATATCCCTCAGTTTAATTCTCAAACCATTAGTCACTGAAATCCTAGTTCGATCAACCGGGCTTCCCTCTTTATACGCTGCTGACACACCACGATTGTCAAGATTGGATTTATCAAGCAATTCAAGTCTTGTTTTGATGATTTTCGCCTTCCTAAGAACAGTAATAATGTCAGAGTTAATCTGATCTCTAATTCCTTGAAGAATTTTGGCACTCGGGGCTGATTTGGTTTTTCGATTAAGGTCTTGAAGATTGAGAAGAAGATTGTTAATCTCTTCCATATCAGACTTAATTACAGCAACTTCTTCAAAGAATTTTGAAAGGTTTCTTTCATCAGTCGGGTCGAGTTGACCCATCTCAATATCAGGCCCTGCTTCAAGATCCATCATAGCCTGCTTCTTCAATTCAACATAACTTAAGAATGATTTCGTCATCAGGTCATTCATCTTTACGACAATTCTGCAAACACCCAGATAGAGAAAACAGAGAGACACATCAAATTCTGTTCTATTCTTGAAATCATGTAAAAAAAAAATCCCAATCTTGTGATTTCTTTATTTCTAGTTTTCAGTAACAAAATTTCGCAAGAAAATAGTTGGGATCGGCTATATGATTCTTCAAGAACTCAGATAGAGAAAAACGAAAAAAGACATCAAATCATGCCCTCCAAATCTTGAAACAATTCAAAATTACAAGAAATTTTCAAGTTTCATCATTGCAGTACTCAACAGATAACAATCCCTGACTCAGCGTCTCAGCCTTAAAATCTACTTGAACCCAGAAAAGAATCAACAGAGCAAGAAAATTAACAGAAATTCAAACCATAAAAGATTACAGGATGGAAAAAAGAAGGGTACCTTGAAGAATTGTTGAGACGCTTTCGCTTACTCTGTATGTAAATTTGCAGAGAAAATGAGAATTGTGGAGTGAAGAAATTGGAGGTTAAATGAGTGAAGAGCTGTGATGGACTTTATAGGGACGTCTATTTCAAATTCGAAGAAATATAGCCGTTATATTTTGTAACGTAATTAGGCTATTAGCCTCAAATTTTTCTTTTACAGCTCATCCTACAAAATCGCCACACTAGAGAAGTTATTCATAATTTTTTTTTGGCATAATATATAAACATGATCTAACTTCACGTCAGCTCGCAACTATGACCTTTAACTTTGGGTGTGCAAAAGTAGACACTTAAACTTGTATAAAATTGAACAAATAAACACATTCGTCCTACATGGCACCCTACGAGGCAATTTTGTGTCCAACATGGCGTCCTACGTGTATTATGTCATGTAGGATACGTGTGTCTACTTGTTCAATTTAATGCAAGTTTAGTTTAAGTGTCTACTTGTGCACACTCAAAGTTGGAGGACATAGTTATCCGTTGAAACCAAGTTACGAGTCATGTTTATGTATTTTATGCTTCTTTTTTTTTATAGAAATAAGATAAATTACATGACATAGAAAAAAACAATTACATGCTAAAATAGGATTACTTTTCGTTAAAACTTTATCCATTTTTGTTTGGTAAATGATCTTTATGTTAATCAAAATTGTTAATTTATTTACTTAAAAATTATCTATTACAGCGAGGATAAGAACCAAAAAAAAGAAAGAGTTAATTCCGTTTACCGACATGTTTATTGCATCATATAATAATTATAATTCCAAATGCTCACTATATTTTTGTCAACACAAAATGTAAATGATGAAAATAAAGTAAATATCGATTTTGTCCAACATATGATCTACTTATTATATTTGTATGTGGTATTTAAGCATTTTTTTCTTTTTGAAGGTTTCTATAAAGAAATTCAACTTTAGATAGCAACGTAATCAAATTCAACTCACATATCATATATTAAACTGATAAGAATAAATAGTGTAATGCTCTTAGTAAAAAGGTCAAGATGGATATGATTTTCGTCTTTTTTAATTGGCTCAAATTATACATTTACTCTCTATTTGTTTTCGTTATCACACTCGATGACGGAAATAAACTATAGTAGTACTGTTCATACTCTTAATATTTCCACTCACTAGTACTTAAACTACTTTAATAATTATTTTTGTGAAAATTGCCCACCCTAACTTTGAAATTGGACCATCAATAGAAGTAGATGCTACTAACTATATATGGACAAAATTATATTGATTAGAGGGGAGAGAAAAATTTCTTTTAGTAAAATAAGTTTGTTAAAAATGAAAAAAAAATATAAGAAAAATAAGTTTTATAAATAATATTTTAAATTCATTATCGTTTATCTGTCCAACGCTTTCAATTTTCACCTTTTAATTATTCCACTCCATCACTTCTGTGAACTCTTACTTTTCACCCTTCACATTCCATCCTATAATATCTTATAAATCACATATAAATAAATTTTTTATTTACTTGTCAAATATTTTTTTAAAAATTACTTATTTTTCTCCATACCTTTCCTTTATGCCAAACATAATCTCATGTAAAAAATTAGATCCTTTTTTGTTGAACAAATTACTCAACATCATATAATACATTCCCTCAACCAATTTTGGAAAACTCTAACAATAGTAAGTTATTAATTTTAATCCCCAAAAAATATAGGGAAACAGAAAAGTATTAAGAAGTAAATATACCTCGCATAAAAATAGTAATCTGAGGATATATAATTTGAGATCAATTTTATTCCATATTTGATTATAATTATTAACTAATTTTAAAATTAGTTTATCCCATCATAGTAATAAAATTATTAAATGAGATAAAATAATTTTATGAGGTATTTTTGACTATCTCATCTTACGTATCAAACGAGTCATACTTTTCTAAAAAAAATTCCCATAACCAATTTATAAACTATTAAACTTTCCCATGAAAATGGAAACTTCAAAGCCATTGACCAAAACGGCTGGTGTTTACAGATCGAAACGCAGAAAGATCTGACGGAGTGTTCAAAGTGAAAACTGATGACGGCAGATTTCAGTTTGAGAAATTTGGGTAAAACCCCAACCCCTTTCAATGGCCGATGGTTCACTGTTTTCGCTTCAATCTTGATCTTGTCTGTTTCTGGTGGCACTTACTTATTTGGTCTTTACTCACAACATGTCAAATCTTCATTGGGTTATGATCAAACAACCTTAAATCTGTTATCTTTCTTTAAGGATGTGGGTGCCAATGTAGGAATCATCGCTGGTTTAATCAATGAAGTTTGCCCACCATGGGTTGTTCTTCTAATTGGGTCATTGATGAATTTTTCTGGGTACATTTACTTATGGTTAGCAGTCAACGGTGATGAATTAGTCAAACCCCAGGTTTGGCAAATGTGTTTATGTTTAATGATTGGTGCAAATTCTCAAACTTTTACTAATACTGGTGCTTTAGTAACTTGTGTTAAGAATTTCCCAGAAAGCAGGGGAATTGTGATTGGATTGTTAAAGGGTTTTGTTGGTTTAAGTGGTGCAATTATAACACAATTGTTTCATGCTATTTATGGGAATAATGGCAAATCTTTACTGTTGTTAATTGCTTGGCTTCCACCATTTGTTTGTTGTACTTTGCTTAAGTATGTTAGGGTTATGAAAGGCGTTAATCGTCAAGAAAATGACGTGAAGATTTTTTATCAGCTTCTTTATATATCACTTGGTCTTGCTGGATTTCTGTTAATGGACACCGTTTTGCAAAATAGGGTAGCTTTCACTTTAGTTGAATATAGATTGAGTTCTTGTGTCATGTTGCTTTTGTTGTTTGCACCGATAGTTGTCGTAATCAGAGAAGAATTGAGAATTGGGAAGAACAGGAAACAAGTTTTGGATGATTTTACGCCGTTGAAAGGACTAGAGCAAGGGAAGTTACCTTCGAGAAGTCAGGGGAAAGAAGTTTTATGGTTCAAGAACGTGTTTAAGCCACCGGAGAGAGGTGAAGATTATACGATTTTGCAAGCACTTTTGAGCATTGACATGTTGATTTTGTTTATTACTACTATCTTTGGAGCTGGTGGTACGTTGACTGCTATTGATAACATAGGTCAAATTGGTAAGGCGTTAGGATATCCTAACACGAGTATTGCAACGTTTACTTCACTAGTGAGTATATGGGGTTATCTTGGAAGAGTAGTCTCTGGCTTTGTCTCAGAGATTTTCTTGACAAAGTATAAAGTACCTCGTCCGTTGATGCTTACTTTTGTGCTCCTTTTATCTTGTTTTGGTCATATTCTTATAGCAATGGGTGTTCCAAGTGTTCTTGATGTTGCATTGGCTATTCTTGGGTTTTGCTTTGGAGCTATGGCACCTTTGATATTTTCCATCATATCAGAACTTTTTGGCCTAAAACACTATGCTACACTGCTCAACTTTGGTGGAGCAGCCAGCCCAATTGGAGCTTATGTATTCAATGTTAGATTGGTTGGTCATTTTTATGACAAGGAGGCTTTGAGGCAAATGGCAGCTTTGGGACTTTTCAGGAAGCCGGGGGATCATTTAACATGCATCGGTATCGAGTGTTACAGGTCTTCTTTTCTGATAATTGCTGCAGCAAGTTTTGTAGGGTGCATTGTATCATACATTTTGGTGCTTAGAACAAGAAAGTTCTATAAAGGCGATATTTACAAGAAGTTCAGAGAGCAAGCTTAACTTCTGGAGACTCAGAGTAAGCTTGGCGAAATAGTTTCATTCTGCCACACATTTTGTAACATGCTATGGTTTATAGCTAATAGTTTGAGACCTACTGATCGATTATAGGAGATACTCGTATTAAATATGAACCCATGTCATACTGTAACACATTATACATATATCAGAAAAAATAGAATGGAATGTTGACAAATACATAGGATTCTTGGCTCATGATATTTTCCGTTGGAGTTTGGTGGGTATAAGGTTCTTGTATTGGATTACTTCTTGGGTGGATTTTATTGAAAAGAAACCTTTTGCTAAACCAGATTTTAACTTCTTTTGTTCTCTTTTGCAACATCTATCTTTCATGCAACTCTTTTTTCTTTTAAACAATCTATGAAGTCTATCTACCTTCACATGGCAGGAGCAAGGTTGCGTATACATTACTTTCCCCAGACTCACTTGTGGGATTGCACTGGATATGTTGTTATTTTAACAATCTCTGAAGTTTTTCTTGTGTTTTACTTTTCTTTTCATCTTCTTTTCTCTCGAGACCCTAAGAAGGATTCTATTCTGATATAGAAGTTTGGCTTGAAACAGCAGTTCACATTCTGACTTAGTCTGAGCCAGAGAAAGAACGCACACCGGAGTTGCATGAGCTTACATGAAACGACATTAACATTAAGAATTCATATAATCAAACTCAACTTTACTTGGAATGCCTCGACAAGAGAAACATCAGCAATGAACCCAGAATACTACTTTTAATACTATACAATTTCGTAACATGAAAAATCTTAATAGCTCAATTGATCACAATTGCGTCATCAGCAATGAACCCAGTTCACAAAATACTACTTTTAATACTATACAATTTCGTAACATGAGAAATCTTAATAGCTCAATCTTAATAGCTCAATTGATCACAATTGCGTCCTGGACTTGTATACTAGTAGTGTTCGTCTTTATAATTTCTTGTCCTTCAATTTCTATTGTGCATTTCTTATACTTGATTATCATATTATTTTATTATATATATTGTTCCTTTTTCTTCAAATTGCTTAATCATGCTTTCTATAATATTTTATAATGGCTTCCTTCATTTCTTTTTCCAGACTCTCTTGTTTTGCTTTCCCTAGAGCCGAGGATCCATTAAAAACCACCTCTACCTTGATAAGATGTACATACACTATACCCTCCAAAACCCAACTTGTAAAATTATATTACACAAGGTATGTTGTTGAAAGGGTGTAAATTTCATATGCAAATGAAAATCCACTGCCAGTAACTACAAAAGACCCTGCTCCAACCTCCATATACGAAGCTTCTTTCGTAAACAAAGCAATGACTCTGGTTCTATACGTCCCAAAATTAGATTTATATGACTACCAGAGATGATCAGAAAACTGGAAAAGAAAACAATTAAAGAACGCTAACAAACTACTACATTTGTTTCTCCGTTTTTCGTGTCAGAGATTAATGTAAGTACAAATCACAGTAACTAAAATATGCAGCAATCCATCTTGTTTTCTGTTTTTCCCTACTACACTTTCTCCTGCCTCCCCCTTCGTTTGGTCAAATATGGCAAAAGCTCAGTCGGCTCTTGGGCTGCTGCCACTTGCTGATGGCCTTTTCCCGGAATATTTCTGTTGCAATAACAAAAGAAATCATGTTAAACATCTCAAAATGAGATTACTAACCTAAAATTCCCTACATCAGCAGATCATGATGTACTAGTTGAGATATAAAACTACTCAATAGCTACTGAGGTTACCTGCTTTCCAAGGTTGAAAGGAATGTATCTGTATTTAATCATGTGTGTAATTTGTCGCCTCATGGTAAGGACAAATAGAACAATCCAGTAGCACAACAATATAGGCCAGAACACAGGAACATCAAATAGGGAGAAGAAAGTCATGACAAATGCCACACAGAAAGCCTTTGTTATGGCATACCTGAAAGAAAGATGGGGGGCAAAAGAAAGAGAGAAATAATAAATATTGCTGCTACAACCAAAAGGTTCAAAAAATTACTTTTCTTTAACCAGGTTCAAGAAAGTATTTAAATGCCTAAAACCTGCATAAAAACTCTCTTATGCTATGCCAACTATATAACAAAAGATACAGGGCAACTTCACACCCAACTAAGTCACTTAAGCATAGCACTGCATTGAATTAGCTTTCTGGCATTGACACTATCAATCAACTACCTCAATCCAAACTGGTTGGTGTTGCTATTTTCTTAAGACTGACAGGGGTTGGCTATATGAATATTTTCTATCCATTCCCCTCTAATCAGGCCTGTCTGGCAACACCCTACTGAAAGAAAAAGAAAGCTTCCACCTTTGTTCAATTCCTGTTTCTCACAGGCAAAACATAAGCCAGCACAAGATCTTAAATGCAAATCATGCAAAAATACAGCAGTGTTTCACAACAATAAATTCATGTAGACACGGAAATAAATGATACACCGTGCTAATTTTGAGGTGGTGGAAGACCCTGTAAAGGTCCATGGGACAGAAGAAATCAAAGTAATCAGAAAAGATTACAAAACAAGCAAGCACCAAAAGGCAAAACAGCTGTCAGGCTGTCAGAGCCTTGGGTAAATATTTCTTTGAAAGGGTATCAGTAACCAATTTGGCAACCTCCTAATTCCTGAAGGGCCCAAAACTCTTATGGGACAGATCCATCGGGGATCACATAAGCCAATGCAACTTATAAAGTGAAAATTGGACATAATATCCAAGTCCTAATTCCTGAAGGGCCCAAAACTCTTATGGGACAGATCCATCGGGGATCACATAAGCCAATGCAACTTATGAAGTGAAAATTGGACATAATATCCAAGTCCATCTGTGCAGGTCAAATGCATCTTAGTTGCTATGATTTATCAGATCTTTGAAGTAAGATCTTGTGTAACAAGTCAAGAAAAGGAAAAGGTTCCTGTAAACAGAACCATAACATATGTTAACGAGGTACAACTTCCTTTTTTTAGTCTCAATGTTAGCTAAGTACTTGATGCTGAATATTCTAGGCAACATTTAGAAATAGCTGAATCTATGGTCATGCGGCTGGTTCAAGGTATAAAGTTAATGTTAGCGCAGCCAAGCCAAATATTAAACATTAGAATGGGCAACATAAGTATAGGAGAGACTGTTATATATGACAAAAGGTAAATTAGCTTATAAAATTCGTCCAGATTTCAAGTATACACAGCAAGGAGGTTCTACTGCATCAATTCATACTTCCAAAGTTTACCAAGAGAGCTAAGCCCAATGCAAACGTTTGACTATGACACAAGGCAAACTGAGGCAATTCTGATACAAGATAATATATAATGTACAGGTGACAAACCCTTTCTCCGAGAATTAAGCAATGCAAAAACCATAAAGCAGGAATTATTACCAGAACTTGAACTCTGGGAGGCGACGTATGAAAGGCTTGAATTCATCTGAACCTTTAGTTGGCAACATAGGTCCATCCGAAGGTTCCAGCTCAGGGTCAACAAGAGGTGACAGGAAACCAATCAGCAAATTAAGAATGTAGATGCCCAAGCCATAGGTAACAACATAGAATCCTTGAACATAATAAACCCGCAGAGCATAAAGCAATGCTAAGACAAAAGTTCCAATCCACCTATATGTAGCATGAGGAGTAGTTTTATCTAAATAGTATTGGAAAAGTTTCGAAAGTTCATGCCTCCGCTGGTTCAATGCTGTAGCCGCTGAGGCACCATCACCTCCAACACCCTCCATAGAAACTCAACTTCACAATCCTAGAAGTGCCACATATAAATGTAATAAGATCAACACAAGGAAGACATTGTCAACTGAGTACACTACTTGCTCAAGTTAAGAAATAAACGAATCAGGACTTTAGATTCTATTAATGCTTAGATCATGAGGAAATTAACACTAGTGAAAAAACTGATTGCTTAGACCACCCACCATAATATCAATCATCGACAAATGAATGACAATACCGCCTTCTTATTACCAGTAAGTTACAACACCCTCCAAGAATTCATTAAAAGGCACACAACTATCAGACCTTAAAGAAAATCAACTAGAGCAACAAAAACTTTATCGCAAAGAGACAGGATAAAACAGAACCCACAGAAAGCATATTTTTCCCGATCAATGGTACTTGAAAATAAGGCTAGAACAAAAAAGAAGTTTGCAATCTCAGATACAACATCATTGAAATCCTCTCAAATGAGGCAAGATTGAGTGAGTGATGCACTTATTTAAGATTTAAAACAAACTCAATGAAGAAGCTGGTTCAACTTCAGCTAGTAGTCCTCCAGCTGGTTCAATTTCTTTGAGGGAAAAAAGAAATTATACAAGTCCTCCCAATGTAGGATATAATTTAACTGTATTATACAATAAACTATTTTTTTAGCAAGTCAACTATGTAGCTACAATTAAAAGAAAACAAAATAAATGGGTGTAGGATACTCATAATTTAACTGTATCATACAATAAACTATTTTTTAGCAAGTCAACTATGTACCTAGAATTAAAAGAAAACAAAATAAATGGAAAAGTGATTTTTCATTTCAATGCTTTGTACTATAACCCATCATAATACATCAATTTAACAACCTAAAATCCTCCATTAATGCCCTAAAAGTCAAGCTCATTTTGGTCCAATGGAACCCAGCAGTAAACGTAAACACTCCAAATCACGCAACGAAAATAAGTCTTGACACAATTTATTTCTCCTAATCTTAAAGATTCACAGACTATGACACCCATTTTTGAACCAAAGCAAACTTTGACAAGTTCGGATTGAACCGACCCACCCCTTCAAAATTCATCCAGTCAACACCTTATAATCCTCAATCGATACCCTAAAAACAAACCCATTTGGTCAAATAGAACCCAGCTGCAAATTGTTATCTCAAATAACTCATTTTAGTTCTTCTAATCTTAAAGATGCACATAGCTATGATCACCTAACAAAAATTACACCCATGAATAAACAAGAATCTATATGTTACAAACAATAATAAGAATCAGATCTAAAACAAAAATCACATAAACATCCAGGGATTAGGGTTAGATTAACATTGAAAATACAGATTATGAAAAGTACCTTTCACTGAGTGAAGAGATTTAGAGTGTTGAATAGAGAGGGAAGAGAAAAATAAGATCGGATCTGTGGCTCTTAATGGCTACCGACGAGTGAAGAAATTTCTCTCTTTTTTTTTCAATTGACAATTCTCCCCTTTCTGCTATTTCTCATTTTACTATGCCCTAAATAAATAAACAACATTTTCTATTTATCCACTTACAATAAAAAATAAAAAATAGTTAAATTGGTAGTTTCCTTCTCTACTTGGATTTCAATGAAATAATTCCTAATTATTATATTTTTTTTAACAATTGGGGACACAAAGAGAGGGAATTACAAGGTGAGAAATCAATTTTTTACGTATTAATTGATCAACTAAGTTATTAAATTTCTAATTGTCGAGCTGATTCTTAGATTTTTCATTTATGATAAGTATTTTCTTGATTTCTCATTAAGTCAGTCAACATTTAATACAAATATGTCACAATAAATGCTATCAATTATCCATTTTTATTCGTCCTGCAATTTATGAACTGTCTAAATCATGATCAACATATCACCTTGAAACACAAATTTAACCACAATTTAATACTTTGGATGATAGTTTTATTTTATGAACCATAAATATATATTTGCACACCCCTTAATAATATAATATAAATAAAATTCATAAAATGGTAAGATACATTTTCTCTTGCGTAAGAAAATCAACGAAGTAATCCAACACGGGTCTAGATCTTCTCAAAAAAGACCCGGCCCATTTTTATTTAAAGGATCAGAGCCCAATGAGAGTACACCAAGATTTTAACCTGAACTTCCTAGTTAAGCCCACATTTAAAACAAATTGGGCCCTAGTTGAATTTGAACTGGACCAACGTAAAGCAAATTGAGTAAACATTATGAATATTAAAACGTTAGAATAATTGGTAAAATATCAAAGTCATAATTATATAAGGGTTTTTTTCATTATTAGACGCATGAGATGGTAGTTTGCAACTAAATGAGCTAGTTGTGTTAAATTTGGACGGATCACAAGGCGCTCTGTTTATAAATATATGAATACTAAATATTGATTCACCAAGAAATAATTAATCTAGGTAAAAAATTCAACTATCTTCACTAAGGTTGTCTCATTACCTCAATAAAGTTGGAATCAAAAGGAATACCAAACTTCAAATTCAAGCAAAAAAGGAACATCTACTACGATCAATGATGACAATGATCCGGTATAAGACCTTCATATGGTGGATTATAAAAAAAAAAAAATTATCCACCAGAAATAGTTAATTTGAAATAAATTGAATTGAAACGGATTAAGAAATAAGTCATATCCAATCCATCAACTTCTTACTAAATTTTATCTAACTAATTTAATAACTACTTTTTCTTTATCATGGCTGTATGATACATATCAAACAAAATAAAAAGTTAATAAAATATTTTACAAATCAATTTAAATTATATATCGATTTGGATTTTAGATAACTTGAATAGAACCAATCAAAATGAACTAATATATTAATGTATGAGTGGATTAATAATTCATTTATATTTGAATAAAATTAGACGAATCATATTTTTATAGAAAAAATTTCCCCACACCTACACCTTGGAATTTGCAACCGTTCAAAATAAATTCAAATCAATTGTCACGTTTACGTACTGTAAACAATAAATTAATGAACAATTGCATGGTATTTCACGTGACAAAGACGGTACAAATAGTTGTCGTGTTTCTTTTTGTTTTGTGGGTAACCAATTTGTAAATCCCAATTACATTGTTCCATCAATCAGAAAGAAACAAACAAATAGGAGTACCACATTATTATTATTATTATTATTATTATTATTATTATAAGTTTAGTACAATTGGATGGGATTGAGATGAACTTATGATGACGTGCCATAATAAAAACCACATAAATATGCCTGGTAGAAGAATTAGGTTCGTGGCTTTTAAACTTGCCAAATGAGATATTTATTATCGATTTTGATCCTTTAACGATTTAAATTTTATTTAACAGACAAAAAAAAAAATGTCCATGTGTTTGGATTCCCCTATTATCAAGTAAATGACCCTTAAAAGTGATGGGAGTTGGCCTCTGGGGATATTAAAAAACTTTCGACAAGTCAGCACTCAAAATGTACAAGATATTTTCTGCATTCTTGGGGATATATATCAATTATTTTTATAAAAAAAATTAAATTCTCCTACTTCAAGTTGGAGATATCGACATCTCGACTGAAACGAGACCACAACTAAGAAGGTCGACAAGCAGATGTTGAAGGTTGTGTTTGAAACTTAAATAATTTATATTGTGATAATTTTTAACTTGTGGCCTAATATGAATTTATTTAGCTTTGTCACAATGAAATTGTTTTTTCATGTAACAAATTTTTTTAAACAAAAGAAAAAATTTAATGCACACCATTAATTAATAATCGAGACATTATTAACAATAAAAATATTTTTAAATCAAATTATTAACCTAAAGATATTTTTATTATATTTTCACATAATTTAAATTTTTTTAAAAACCTTTTTCCTATTAAACAAACACGGTTTAAATTTCATCTTTACCTAATCTATTTCAAAAACCAAATATGCAAGCATTAACCTGATACAAACAAATCATTTTACCTAATCTAGATCACAAACCAAGTCTCCAATAAATAATAAATGCATGACAAGAAATATATTAAATACATATTTATTTAATTGTATTCTCGCATTAATTTATCAATCTAAGTCACAAACAAATGTTATAATTTTAAATATACACATCTAGACACGTTAATTTGTCTCCACAATATTATCAAACACTATAACTTTTAAAATGATCATTTTGACACTAAAAATTATTTATCAATTATTATGTAAGTGCAAATATCGGTGAAAATAACTTGTAATGTTTAATTAGTAATGGTGACCAAGTTACTAAATATAGTACAACTCCCATATTCTCAAAGAATCCGATGATAGAGCCATTTACCTTTAATTTCAAAAGATTATTCGATACCATCTACATACTAAGAATATGAACCATTAATTTACTTTTGGTCCTCTTTGAACTTATTCGAATAGAGTAATTGCTACTCCGTACCCACCTATGTTTTATTCTACGACATTCCCTTAAGAAAGTAGTATTATATACTCTCACGGCCTAATAATACATGTTCATTAATGATTTTGCACATTTTTTAAGAAATTACTAAAAGGGTAATTTTACTGTATCATCTTTTGAATATAATAATTGTAATGTCTTGAAAAATGACTATGATTAATGTTAAGGATAAATTAGAAACTAAGTATAAAATTAGTATAGTATGGTATTGTTGGACATCCAAAATAGTAGTAAACAATTATTATTGAATATTAGAAATTTACTTTATGAATTATATTTTAAAAAATAAATTTGATTAAAGTAATTTATTTAATTATTTAATAATAAGGAGAATATAAAAATTAATTTTTTTCTTTATTTGTTAAAATAGTCAAATAAAAAGAAAAGAAAAGGGGTAAAAGAAATTCCTTTCTAGTTTAATTTATTAGTTAAGTTTTCTCATCATTATTAATCTTATAACAAATATATGCCTCAATTGGATGGTTTGATCACTTTGATCTATTGAAATTACCTAATTTCAACTAAAATACATTCATATAAAATTAAATCTCAAAACACATCTATTTAATCTTCTTCACCTCCTATGCATGGATTAATAAATTATATCTCTTGAAATAAAGAATTTATGATAATTTGTTAAAAATAAATATAGAAAAAAAGTACTCGTCATTTTTTTTAAAATATATTAAAAAAATAACAAATAAAAATTTAATTTTTAAAATAGTGGACGAATAAAATTGAATGGAGTAAAAGGAAAGTGCAGACCAATGGAGCCCAATGTACACTAAAACGATAGGTTCACAGTTCATAAGTCGGCTTTTGTCTTCCTTTTTTATTAGTAACTTTTTTGGGCTGTGTCTGTGTCAGTATTATGCTTCACTTTTTTTCTCTGGTGTTTGCTTCTTCATCTCCTCCTTCGCTACTTTCTGCTCTTTCTTTTTTACATGGTAATAGATTACCCTCTTCAATTTCTGTGTGAGTTCCTTTTTCAGTTGCTAATATATTACTGTATTCTTGTCAAAGATTTGATCTCTTTTTTATGGAATGAATTCTTGGTTTAGACTTGATTCTTGGTTTAATACTTGAATTTGTAGCATTCTTGACTTTTCTGTTATTTGTCTTTTGGAACAGTTTTACTTGACTTTGTAGCAATTTTGACTTTGGTGTACATGTCCATGACTTAAATCTTGGTTAATACTTGATTTTGTAGTTTTTCTTTTGTTGTATTTTAGAACAGTTTTAGCAATTCTTGTGATTTTTAGTATATATGTTTTCTATGATTTTTTTTGGGGTGTGAACCTAGATGTAATGGTCAAAATTGTGGATCTTTAGAAGGTGTGTGGGGGTGTGAGTTGTTAAGTAAATAGTTGGTGAGATTTGATGTCTCAATTTTTCTTTTGATGATTGTCTTTCAAATTGGGATTTTGAGTACTGATTAACATCATAATCCTTACTAGCATCCATGATCTAACTAACAACAGTGGAAAATATTGTGTGATTATTGTTGAAGATGTATAATTAAGTAAGTAAAATCATACTCTCTCTGAATATCTAAAAGCTTGAGATGGTTGACTTGAACTCACGCGATATGGGCCGCAAGGACCTATATATGTCAAGTTTTTAGATGGGATGGTCACACAATTCAACAATTATAATTTGATTTATTGCTGTTTAATTTTCTTTCCCAGGTAAAGGAGACAACCTTTTGATGAACAGCTGAAGGAAAACTAGTACATTAGCAAGATCTAAGGCCAAGATATCATGTCTGATCGTGTTAAACAATCACATTCGGATTGTGATGGTAGAACCGGGAAGTCTGTACATTCAGTTCAATCTGTTTGGATGGCACATTGGACTAGAACAAGCTACAATTCTACGGCAGAAACACAAAATCATGCATCTACTGCTCCTGGAAACAAGGAAAATGACCAAGATTCTAAGCCTCTCCAGTCAATTGTTAAAATGGAGACAATGTCCTCTAAATCCGTCAAAAGATTAAGAGAATCTGAAACTCAAACGTTTGAAGTCATTAACGAGACAAGTTCAAGAACCATTGCAGAAGAAACTCTAGGCAATTGGTCCCTACCAATGCACAATCCTTGTGAAAATGTCAAAACTCCCTTCCAGGATCCTTTGGATTGTGGCAAGACTCATCCATATGAAATTGGTCGCGGCACTGTTGCATCGAGGCCTTTGCTAGATAATCCAAGTCACTTAGCATCTCATCTTGTGCCATACCGAGATCCTGGCCATTGCATAACTAAAGAATCTGAAAAGACGCAGAAAGCTTTCATAAGTAGATCATTCCTAGCTGCAAAAGAAGAAGTGCCTAGACTGGGAATGTTGGAGCATGAACATGGGAGATCGGTCACTCCAGAATTAAGGCAGAATGACTCATTCTTGCTAGATGCACCCTCCACAAGCAGAAAACTTCTTCCAAAATTTGGTGGAGAAGAGTTCCAGAAAAATCCAGGTTGTTCCTTTGTCAGGTTGTTAAAAAATGAACCTAGTCCTTCCCATGTAACTGAATCAAAAGAGTTACAAAAGCTACCTCATCCTTTGCTTGATGTAGAGACAATGAGAACAAGCAATACCATGGACTCTGTAGTGGGAATGGCTGGATATCGTCCCTGCGTTTCTCAGACAACCCATAGTATGTTAATTACAAAAGGAGCAGATGCTGGTC
Organism: Solanum etuberosum; assembly: GCA_029582245.1. Taxonomy (NCBI): domain Eukaryota; kingdom Viridiplantae; phylum Streptophyta; class Magnoliopsida; order Solanales; family Solanaceae; genus Solanum; species Solanum etuberosum. Next base: position 33,931 of record JAJONR010003515.1, on the reverse strand, counting down.
TGTTTGAAGGAAACAATGTAATCGGTAATTCAGGGATGTGGAGTAAAATTAATGGGAAAGCATCATTAAGTAATCGTGATAGCCCATCTAAATCTTTTGGTCATTATAAGGGAGGAATGCAGCTTCAAATTCAAAATTGCTTCACAGGCGGTGAAAGAAAAGAAAATATAGAAGACAGAAAGCCTTCTGAATTTGTGTTAAGGAATGAATCTTCAGCTGAAACTGATACCATGGACATGGATGTGTTTCAGGAGAAGAACCAGCTTTGTGGTATGTGCTATCCTCCGCTAGTGGTTTAAGTAGAGTTTATTTTGTTCATCGTCTTGCTAAGTTGTAACTGATCAATGAATCAAGTGATCTTTCTAAGGGTTAGTCAGAGATTTTTAACTGAAAAGAAAAAAAAAGAAAAAGAGGTTTAATTTGAGATGTACTGTTTGAGTGTACGTAATTTTACTCGTTTAATGAATCTATCTTTCCTCTAATTTTGCAGGTACAAGTTCTTCTATAGCAAAGAAGGTAATCTTGAGATTTATTTAGTTCTTCATAACTTCCTATCTTCTAGCCAGGTTTTCAAGAGGGTATTTGGTTTATCTTGAATTTTGTATCGTTAACTGCTTTCGTATTTATCTTCCTACCTGCTAGTTTCCAAGTCTGATGTGAGAAATCAAGTAATAATGAGTTGGTCAGATACTTCTGTTCATTGTATGATAAGCTTAAAACCAAATGGGAAAATGTTATCGATCGTGTTGTCAACCAAGTTTGAATGTGAGCAAATGTTCTGCAATCCCACTGGTGTATCTTGCAATATTCATGCGGCAGGGGTGGCTCAAGATTGAGTCTAATAAACTGTTTGCTTTAGGCCTCAAAAGAATTTACTAGTGAATTTTGTGATTTTATTTTCACTTAAAATAATCTTATAGATTAAAAAGAGAGTTACAAAATTTGTATAAAGAAAAAAAAAAAACTATCTACTTTTTACCATAAATATTTCAAAACCTTGAATTATATATCTCAAATCTTCATATTAGTAATAAGTAAAGTTTTTACAACAACATCTACGTCAGTACTATTCAACTGCCTAAATACACTTCTCGTAGCTTTGAGTTTATACCAAATATCCCTAATCTTATGTGTATTAAGGCAGTTCTGTCAAGTCTAGGGAATAGATACAGTCAGGGAAGTCTTTTACCTCCTGTCTAGTAACTGGAGCTCCATTCAATTTGTTAGAGTTGAAATCTCCCCAAATCATCCAAGGCTTAGTGATTGTAGTTGAATTCATAAAGGCTTCATGTGCTCCACTGTATTGTAACCATATATTAATTATAGTCATCAAACAGTTCATAATATTCACATTTCCATTGTATTGCATGTAATCTAGAATCTTGAGTAATTTTGACAATTAGATATCTTGCAGGTGAACAAAATGGACCAAACTTCACCCCGTCGACTTGCACTTGAAGGCTTCAGGAAAGAAGCTGGACACAAACAGTTCAAGTTGGATATAAACTTAGAGCTGCCTGCTCCAACTGAGAATATGGAGGCAACTTCTTCCAGAACTGAAAGTTTCGACTTGGGATCAATACTGGCCCGTGCTGAACAACCCAGTTCATCAAGAACTGATTTCTGTCCCGAAGGGCTTCTTGGACATGACCCAGCTAGTAGATGGGTTAAGCGCCTCAAAATGAGTGCTTCCGGTTCTCTGGCTTTTGGTACTAAAAGCTCCAGTTTAGTAGGAGAAACATCTCATGAGAAATCACACAAGTTCCTCAGCCAAATTCCTAATGGAACCATAGCTAACTACGAATTAGCATCATCTAGTAAACGTCATGGTAAAGAATTGATGGTTCACGACAACACTGCAAACTTAGCAATGAACTCTAGTCCTGCTTGTATGAGTGTTATCAAGAAAGATCTAGAGGCTTTGACTTCTCATTCTTGGATTCAAAGGTTGCTTCGTGATAGGACTACCAATGCACCAAAGAGGCCCCAACCGGTGGTGGTTTGTGAGCCTCAAACCTCAAAGTTGGAGCTCGATGATTTCCAGAAGAAGCAACTTCCAAGCCTTGGTGCCATGGCCCTCATGGGTAAGGCAATGAATGGTTTTCAGCCATGTGAATTCCATAGAAATGGCCCTCTAGTTGTTTGGAACACTAAGAGTTTCTGAAAAATCAATCAGCAACAGTTATTAGGCTTCATAGCACGGAACAGTATCCGGTGACTTGGTACATTTTGGAGCTTGAGTTAAATAGTTGGCGCTAGTAAGTATTATTATCTTATTGTTTATTTGGATTCTGTATTTGCCTAGATGGTGGTACTTTGTATTTAAACATAACGATGCACAGATACCTTGTTTCTCAAACAAGCTACTCGTCTGGCTTCTTTCATCTGCGTGTATGCAACTATTTACAACACTAATTACATGCCAAAGAGGTTCTGAGTAAAACTGTTATCGTGATTGATTATGTGCAGTCTTGATTGTTGTGGCTGAAACCGAGTTCATGGGACAGTTAAACATGCTCCTCTATTCAAGCTCGGACAAGGTTTTTTGAGATTGAGTTAACTACTTAACTTATGAGAAGTGTAACATAATAGAGAATAACTTGTTTATTATTCCATTATGTAAGATGCATATGTACAAATACAGTGAGCTCTAAATAAGGAAACTAAATAAGGAAAGAATCTAATATATTCTATCATATCCCTACAGATTTGCTGCTATGTACACTATACCCAAAGGTGTCTACATTCGTTATGTAACACTCCCTCTCAAGGTGGAGCATAGATGTTAGTCATGCCCAGCTTGTTACAAAGGTAATCAACTCGAGTCTCATTCAATGCTTTTGTGAACAAATCAGCTAGTTGCTCTCCTGTCTTCACATAGCCGGTGGAAATTAGGCTTTCCTGAATCTTCTCACGAATAAAATGACAGTCAACATCAATATGTTTTGTTCTTTCATGATACACTGGATTCGAGGCAATATGAAGAGCAGCTTGATTATCACACCAGAGTTTTGCTGGTATATGATGCTTTAACCCAACTTCAGTTAAAAGATGATGTATCCACATAATTTCACACGTAGACTGTGACATAGCTCTGTATTCGGATTCTGCACTGGATCGAGATACAACACTTTGCTTCGTACTCCTCCATGATACCAAGTTCCCTCTAACAAAGACACAATAGCCTGTAATAGATCTTCTATCAATTTTGGATTCAGCCCAATCGGCATCTACAAAGCACTCAATACGAGCATGATTGTGATTGCTATATAATATGCCAAGTCCAGGAGCTCCTTTCAAATAACATAGAATCTGTTCCAAAGCTGCCCAGTGTTTGATCGTAGGTGCAGACATGAACTGACTAACAACACTTACTGCAAAAGCAATATCAGGACGAGTCACAGTAAGGTAGTTTAACTTTCCAACTAACCTTCTGGATCATCAAAAGGATCGTCATCATCTTTCATAAGATGCACATTAGGAACCATTGGAGTACTACAAGGTTTGGCTGCCAACTTTCCCGTGTCTGCAAGAAGGTCAAGAATATACTTTCTTTAAGACAGAAAAATTCCCTTCTTGGTTCTGTTCACTTCTACTCCCAGAAAGTACTTCAACTGGCCTAAGTCCTTTGTATGAAACCTAGTGTGCAGGAAAGACTTAAGGGAAGAGTTCCCAACGTAATCACTTCCTGTGATGACAATGTCATCAACATATACAACAAGGAGGATAGTGCCAGTTGTTGATTGCCGATAGAAGACTGAGTGATCGCATTTGCTCATTTTCAGCCCAAAATCCTTAACTACCTCACTAAACTTGTCAAACCAAGCTCGGGGACTCTGTTTTAAGCCATACAAGGACTTCTTCAAATGACAGACTTTTCCACACTCCCCCTGAGCAACAAAACCGGGTGGTTGCTCCATATACACTTCCTCTTGAAGATCGCCATGAAGGAATCCATTTTTGATATCCAACTAATGTAAAGGCCAATTTTCAGAAGCAGCTAGAGAAATGAACAAGCGAACAGAAGTAAGTTTGGCAACCAGAGAAAAGGTGTCTGAATAATCCACCCCATAAGTCTGAGCATAACCTTTAGCCACAAGTCTTGCCTTAAGTCTTGCTACTGAACCATCTGGATTCACTTTAACTGTGAACACCCACTTACATCCCACTGGTTTCTTTCCGTTAGGTAGATCCACCAAATTCCATGTATGATTTTCCTCTAAGGCATGTATTTCCTCAAGCATTGCATTAGACCATCCAGAATGATTCAAAGCCTCCTTCACTGTTTTGGGTACAGAGATAGAGTCTAGTAAAGCAATCAAAGATCTAGATGTAGAGGATAAGCGATCATAGGAAACAAAATTAGCAATAGAATATGTGGATTTGCAATTCCTTGTACCTTTGCGAAGAGCAATAGGGAGGTCAAGATTATCCCGAGGATCAGGCGGAGGAAGATCTGATGACACATATCATTATTCTCTTGCCTCCTTGAGTAAACTTGAGTAATTGGTGGCCTGGCCACAGATGGAGCAGGTAATGAAGGCACACTACATGATTGGTGCTCAATAGAAGGATCGGAAAATGGATGAACACTATCATTTGGTGGTATTGAGAAGTTTTTTTCTTCTACATATCCTTCTCTGCTAATTGATTATGACTTTTCCTATGTTTCCTTTTTTTCACCTGGTTTTGCATTGATGTAAACCCAATCTGAAATTTGGTTGTTCAAGATTGTAGCTGCCACTTTTTCATGAATACAATCAACTTGGTCTATTTCCATATTCAGTAACTTGTGTTTTCCAAAATGGAGAGCATCTGGTGCAAGATCTTACTTCTTAAAACCAACATCATAAATTCTTAAATGTGTTTTTCACACAGACCAGGGGATAAGGTAAACATCATTGGTAAATGATTCTCATTTTGAACAATCAAAGTAAATATTGATCGCATTACATTGGTCAACGATACTTGTGTAGTTAAAAAAAATGAACAAGGGTTTTCTTACCTCGAATATATTGAGTACGTGCTCCCTCCCACCAACACATCTACCATGTAACTATGCAGCCCAAGGTATATTATGCCACCATTACTACTAAATTTTTGATTAATATCTAAAGATTACATTGTTTCCATTACTTAAAAGTGTATAGAAGAAACAGTTTCACATTTTGTTCTTTGAATAAACTATACAGCAGAACACCCATATGACTGCCCAAAAAAATTCAACAGCTTTTTTTTTGTCTGCTACTCAATGTAGAAGTACTAAACTTTAAAGAGACAATAGGCACAAATGGTCCTAAAAACAGATATCATTGAATTCCAATAGAGAAAAAGATGCACAATAAGAGATGCATCATCAGAGATTATTTTTTTTGAAGTAGAGTTTTTTACAATACGAAAAGCCTAAGTTTAGCAATAAATAAACCATTGTGTTCTTCAAAATGCTATCTTACATAATGTGACTCTTAGAACATGAACTAGGCATCTAGAAGAAGTGCAACTTCAGTTTTATTTTCGACGCGTGTCTCGATTATACTTGTTCTTTTCACATGAGCATAGAAAGCTTCCTTCGGGAGTCAACTGCTGAATGTGCTAAGGTTTTTGCGGGAAATAGGTCATCACCCTTGACCTTCTTCAAGTTGAGATTTGGATTTCCATGGATCTCCAGTAGTTCAACAAGAGATGCTTCCCTAGTTCATATGACTGTTCCATCTCTAATTGTGGCTTTCTCTGATATAATGATTATCCCTGATCGTATGTAGAATCCTTCCTCTGGTCGGTCTGCCTCTTGAACACCCTAAAGTTTCAAAGAAAAGAACATCAGAGAGTCAATTCTAATAATCTCTCTCGATCAATCAATTATGTCTCAAAAATATAAGTGCTCTATAGCTTACAACAGTTTTCTTGGGGGGGGGGACTTTTCACGTGGGATCTTGTCAATAGAGTCCCTATAGTTTTCGTTATGGCTTCTTAGGTATTATGCTCCCATGCTGCAAACAATCAAATCTGAATTGAACACTATTCTGCTTTTTTTCTCGCGAGCAAGAAGCACACCAGCAATGTGTGTTGCGTGCTCTATTGTGTTTTGAACTTGACTGTGTGAACAATAGTTGTTAGGAAGCTAACCTCCGCCCTATAAATACTGTAATATTCTACTATAGTTGAAAAATAAGACACACTAAAGAAGGTGGGAGGATGCAAAAAAAGCTTACATCTTTATTTATGATTGAAACATTCTTTCCTATCTTTGCGTTCTTGTCAATGATACATTTCCTGTATGAGTGAAACCATAATCAAATTAAAGAATTCTCAAGTATGAATGAAATACATTTGTCAAAAAAGATTTTTTCGAGTTTCGTGTCATTTTCATGAAATATTCAATGTTAAATTCAATGTCCATTTACCTTATTTTTGTATTTTCCCCAATTCCAATCGGTACTTTCCCCTCTGCTAACAGGGAGGCAATCTCAGATTCTGTTTGATAGTAGTCTGCTCCCATCATGAAAGTATCCTGTGTTTGTAAAACGTGTTAGATATCTATACTTTACAACAAAATGTCCTAGAAACAATAAACTGGTGCATTTTTTCACAAACTAAAGAAAATAAATGTGTTTGTTCAGGATAAATTTTCAAAGGAAGATAAAAATTAGGAGTAGACGCCAACCTTCAGTTCAACACCACAATCTAAGCGCGATCTTTCACCCACTATGGAGTGTTCCACAGAACAATCTCGCAAGAAACATCCATGAGAGATTATGGCATCCTTAATCTGAAAAGCAGAGAATACAAAACCTATTAGAACCCACAAAAGACCAGTTAATGCAAAACACTTGCACAATTTACCCACTTACCTTGCAATTGTCTATCTTGGTTGGTGGAAGGAACCTAGGAGATGTGTAAAAAGGTGTTTTTGGATCGTAAAATTGGAACTCTGGAAACTGCAATGGAAATTAATCAGTTGGATTATGCACTGATGTAAAATAATTTCTGAGCTAGTCAAAATAAGTTCATTGCATATGGTGAGAAGTATAAAGATGAATTTGCAACATGCCTCTTGTGTGAGCGCCAAACTAGCATTATAAAAAGATTTAATTGTTCCAATGTCCTCCCAATAGTCTTTGAAGATGTATGCCTGAAAAGACAGCATAAATTCGTTAAAACTACCGCTAGTTTTTTAGTTGAGTAACTAATGTACTCAATTCATAAAAATAATTTCAATAGAAAAATCCAAGATCCTTTACTTGGACATTGTAATCGTCAATAGCTGCTGGTATAATTTCAGAGCCAAAATCATTAGAGGTAGGATAGCTCCATTTCAAGAGCTTCAACAATACATCTGTCTTGAATACATAAACTCCCATTGAAGCAATATAAGGGGATTTCTTCGCATCTTGTGGAGATAATCCAACAAGAGTAGTATCTACTTGCTGCAGCACAAGAAATATATGAGTTGAATTCTAAAGGAGCACTAGTCTGAATGTTGTTGTATATGTGAAAAGGTTGCGGCAGAATTTGTAACAGAAAAGTGGGCCAGATCGGAGATTACATCGGCTGAATAAACTAGGCAAATTTGTTTAGAAAGAAATCAACACATATACTAAAAGAAAGAGTTCAACTAAACCTACCATTGCTTTAAGATCAAAACCTTTTGGTTTTTCAGCAAACTGGACAACTCTGCCTCTGCTGTCAATCTTCACCAGCCCAAAATCTGATGCTCGGCTGATAAGTAAAGCTTAAATCTCAGCTTAACATAATCACAATAAAGAAATGTGATGTTTTTACTTCGAAGTAATGTATAGTGTATGCATATGAATATTAAAGGAGAAGCATTCTTTCTCCATCTTGTTTCTGATCTCACTCAATTCACTTAACCATTACTAGTTGTTTCTTATTGGAATTTAAACAAACCTGTCCTCAGCTGGTGCACATGAAAGAGTAATATCAGCATTCCTGTCAATGTGGTTCTGTTTGAAGATCGGAGGTAGTCAGAAACTTTGTTGTTTAAAAGAAAAAGAAAAAAAGCAAACAAAGAATGAGGAGTGCATAGGTAGTTAAAGTGGACATACCTGCACCAACTCCATATAATCCATCCTATAAAGATGATCCCCAGATAATACAAGGATATTTTCAATATTCTTGTTCTTAGCGTCCTGCAAGAATTGGTTGCCTTGTAAACACAAAAGTAACATATGTCTGTACATAATAACTGATTCAGGAAAAAATAATGAAACATTTTTCACAAATTATATCAGGTCGACAGAAGAGAGCAGTGGTGGATTAGTGTCCTAAAGAGTTGTAGAGACAAGCCTCAAAAACCCATATAAATTTTCTAACAGCATCTGCAGTTCCTTGAAACCATTTTTTTCCTGCTTCCCCAGGTGTCTGAGTGGCAGCTAGTACCTGTTTAATGACGGAATTCCTTTTAGTCAGTAAAACAAAGCAAGACATCAGAAAAACAATGAAAAAAATAATCCGAAATTGTTACAGATTTTCACAAGTATAGTCTCAAACCTCAACAAATCCATCTCCAAAGCTCACACCGTTGCCAAAATATGTTCGAGCAATGTGACGATTCAGGGGAGCAGAATTGTACTGTGTCAGCACAAAAATCTTGTTAATAGCACTGTTGATACAGTTGCTCATTGGGATGTCTATTAGCCTGTAGCATCCTCCAACCGGAACCTGGTGGCATGTTGCACAAAACATCAGAATCTTAAGAAATTGACCACGGAGTGAACATCAACTTGCAATCTTGTACACCTATTCTATCTATTTCTAATCGATCTGTTTAAGGTAGAAATCAACAAATAATATATCATAAAAAAATCTGAAATTTAACACGAGATAAACAAAAATAACTTGGAAGAAAAGAGTCTTAACTGGACATTAGGCATCTAAAACAAAAATTGAGAAAACGTTCATGAGCAAAGATAAATCTCTTACAGCAGGGGTTGCAGTTCTACTTGTAAGTGGGAATAACTTGGTCCCTTCACCTCCTCCTAGTATGACTGCAGCCACATCCTTGGGATTTGCCCGGCGTCTCTCAAGACGTGGCATATCTATGAACTACATAGGTCCAACAAACAATCACAATCACAGACTGATGGAGATAAATATTGTAGGTTCAACTGAACACAGTATCTTCAACATGAAACAAATATATAGCAAAAGACTAGTACTAGAACTTCAACAAAATTAAACTCACAACCCATAATCTTATAAGTGTAGTGAATTCAACGCTAAAAATCATAAATATTGGGTTCGCTTCCAATCACAATATAGTTCATATCAGATTATTTCCACCATATCTACAACACTACTATGGCATTATTTTGAAGCAGACATGTCCTAATAAAGAGAGAGAATTGATTATTACCACAGTCTCTGTGTCATTTTCAGTAGTGATCACAGAGTAAGCAACCCCAGGTTTGATCTTGTTCTCTTTCTTCTCAAGTTTCAAACTTCTCGACAACTGATTAATCCTGAGATTGTTGTTCAAATTCCCTCTGACCTTCTCCCCGAAAAACTCCTTCTCTCCATTGTTAAAGCCACCAGTGCTCACTCTCCCCAAATGGACAGTCGATTGCATAGCCACACAACAAGTATCCATTTCTGCATAAAATCAACAAATCAGCAATCCCATGTCAACGGATCCAAATCAAATAGATTTATTCAAATCTCAATAAAGTATATGTAATCTCTAAGCAACCAAGAAAAGTATAAAATACATAAAGAAAATATCACTAATTAAAAAAAAAAAAAAAAGGTCGGTAAACCCAAAACCCAAGCTAGCTATATGCTCAGTACTAATACCTCATAGCATTTATAAAAAAGCTAAATGGTGAACCCATATCGTAAAAATTCACCTGTGGACTTCCACAATATATAGCATTAAAAGACAAAAAAAAAACAAGATTTTGAACCTGGAAAGTGATGATCTTGGATCCTGAAAACAAGAATGTCAAATAAGTAACCAAAATCACTTAAAGAAAAATGGAAATTGCTAGTACTCACAGTGGTGTAGAATCAAGAATCTTGAAAAGTAATTGAGAAAAAGTTTTAAGGAGATCTAGAATTGAAAGTGAATCACAAGAAGTTGTGTTATTGAGTGATCAAGTGGACAAGGGGAGCTTTATTGGCTTGTGAACTCTCACGAGAAACATTGCTATCTTTCTATTTATACTCTTTTCCATATCCCTATTTACAAAAAAGTATTTTAACCCCATAACTTTTCTAATATCAATGTATTTTAACTTAAACAATATTTTATGCCCCCCCCCCCCCCCAATATATTAACAACTCTCTAAATTTATTAAGATAAAATCTTCGTACTACTCCCTTTGTTTACTTTTACTTGATAATCATTTTTTTCATATTTTACTTTGATAAAATTCTCATGAGACTTTTTTTATCGTTCAAAATTTAAGATGAATATTTGATAAAATCTTTTTATTGGCTCATCGATTCAATTAATATAGAATAGAGGGAGTAGTAAGAAATCCTTTGGTCATTATTAAATAAATCACTGAAAATTAGACTGGAAAAGTCGTGCAACAAGTTATTTTTCCAAGATTATTTGACAGACGTCATAGTATGTAGGGTCCACCAAGATCTAGACAATAGAGACCCATTACAGGCCAAACACCTGTCTTTTCATTGCTATTATTCTTATATGGATTTGCAAGAAAATAGTAAAATGTGCACATGAACACTATATACAATTTCACACTCATGAATGTCATTTTATATACTATAGTGTTATATTTAGTCTTAGAGAGATCTTTGTCCGTTAAATATTCGGTAGGGTCCAAATTATGTCAGAAGTTGGAGATTAGCTGACAATTCCAGACCAAAATCTTCAAATAATTTATGATAATAATGTTATACTTTATTAAGTGTATGCCACTTTGATGTCGTTTCCCAATTTGACATTTTTACCATGGAGAGAGATTCATTTAAAGTTTTATAAATTAAGTTGAATGGTACTTAAATTGACTCAAAACACTATCATTCTATTCTAGTAAAGAAAAATGGAGAGGAAATATTGGGTGTTTGTTGAATTAATTAGCTAAAGACCTTGAAAAATAAATAAAGATGAGGAGTGGATTGTGAAGGAGACAGTGCATGTTAGAGATTAGTTAGATTATTGAAGTTTTAATGTAAAAATGTGCTTGTCTTCTTTCACAATTTGGAAGATTCCACCCTTCTTTCCATCTTTATATGTATGTCACTACTCTCACTTACTCATTTTTGCTATTCATATCATCTAAAGACTAAATAAATTATTTTTATAAAAAAATATTAGTTTTCTGATCAAGTTCTTCAAATGAAGTAATACTATTTAAGCGGGTAATTATTATTCAACAAATAACTACAAATGTTTAGATCTTAGATTTGTTTTTATTGATTATAGTTTTGAAAGTTTCAAAACTATTCTAGAAGTATTAAAAAAATAAAATTAAAACTAGAGTATCTGAATTAGACAAATCAATAAGTAGAAAGTAATCGTAAATTTACTATTTAAAAAAAATAGTAAAATTTTGAAAAATATGTACATAATAATTGATTAAAAATTGACAATAAGAAAAAATTTCAAGGATAAAATGTGAATATCAATTATGTTATACAATAAGTTCAAAATGTAATTAGGGCGAAGTTAAATATGATTACATATTCAAAAAAAAAGGTAGGAAATATGCATTTTTATACGGTCTTTGTCTAACTAGATATTAACTCGAGGCTCACTAGACTTGACTCCGTAGATGGGCGGATCTATGGGTGTTTGTTAGGTGTACTTGAGTTTCATTTTGATAAAATGATAATATTTCACGATTTATTAAAAAATAAAACAATAATAAATACATAATTATTTATATTTCTGGTTATAGTACTTTCGCTGAGTTGTTTTTAGTACACCAATAATAAGAGAATTTATATTATTTTGTGTGATGTACTAACGACAACAATTCCATATTATTATTTAAAATCAATTACTATTTTTTCCCTTTATGCAAAATATCTATGACATATATTTAATTTATAATATCTTGACTAGTCAAGGGGCCCAAAATTGCAGAAGAATGAAGCAACGGTTCCTTATCATACGCTGCCAAATTCTTCTCTATTATCATCACCTGTGCAAAGAGAGAAGCGTCAACGGCTCACAATTAATTGTGCTAAATTAGTCCTCCGTTTTAATTTATTTATCTCGTTTTAACGATATCAAATCTAAGAAATCAAGATTCTTATTGATTTTTTTAATTAAAAATTAAAAATACGTAATACAATTTTTTATTTAATTTTATAATTTTAAATACGTGAAAGTTAATTAAAAATAAAAATAGACATTCTTTTTTTAAACGGATTAAACAGGACCGGAAGCCTATGAACGGTTCATATAAAAGAAGCCCATGGTGAGTCCCTATCATTGGACAATTTGTTACTGGGTCCCAACCCAGATGTCAGCCCATTTTATTGTTCATCCATGTTCTATAATTTATTGTATAACTTATACATTCTATTCATACTCTTTTTCTAATTATAATAATCCCTTAAAATTTGTTCCTTTTGGATACATAAGTCATCATCCGGATACATTAATTCTAATACAAGAAGAATCTTTCTATTGCGCTAAAAAAAAGAATAAAATCTGAAAATTAATTAAATCCCATAAATTACGCTTACGCTTCTTCTTACTCTCAATCATACAGAGGCAAATCCTAACAGAACAAAGAAATTTAAAATTTTAAATTGCTCCCCCCGTTCAATGAAGAAACCTTTCAGATTTGATTCAAAAATTTATGTCGAAATTTTGGGTAAGCGAGGTGAGTTATGAAGGATACAAAAGTGATGGAATTGTTGTTGGACAAACTATTTCCTTTTGAATCTTCAAGTTTATCGAAGATCCTTAAAAATTTTGAGATTCAAAATTCTTCTCCTAGTTTATTGAAGATTCTTTTAATTTTGATTCAAAGTTGTCGTAAATTTTGAGAAGATACATCAAGAATACCTTTGCTACTTAGCATTTTACTATTTATGTATCTTGTTTAAATTGATAAGTATTGTATTTATACTAGATACATTAAATAAGTAATTGTTGCCCATAAGATGTTAGATTTGAGATCGATACATTACCGTATGGTAGTTGCTATGTAATTGATACATTTAGTATAAATTCGAATTTACGTATCATATCTAAAAAATTAATGCATTATACATTACTATTTATGTATCTCGTTTAAATTGATAAGTATTGTATTGTTACGGGATACATTAACACATGTAATTGTTGCCCATAAGTTGTTTGGTTTGAGATCGATACATGTAGTATAAATTAGTATTTATGTATCATGCTCGTATAATTTGACGTAGCTATGTATCATATACAAAAAAAATTATGAATATGATAAACAATGATTTAGTTATAAAATAGTATTGCACACATAACAAACATATGATACATAGTCAATAAATTGAGACTATTGTTCATGTTTTCCTGTAAAAAAAAAAAGGAAATTAAAAAAATAATTGTAAAAGAAATCAAAAAGTTGAAGTGATGGAAATAAATCTACCTCTTGAATAATTTGAAATCATTAATTGGAAAGATAAAAGATTTGAAATTCAAAAATAGATTAATTGATGTAATTATGGAGAGATTTGTGGTGCGAAAAAAGGAAGGAAAATCATGGGTATGAGATTTCAAATTAATGTATCCGGAAAAGAGGATGATGAGAGGAAAATAAGGGATTTTTGATATTTTTTGAAATGGTAGAAAAAATAAAAAAATATGATAATAAATATTGTGTAGTTAAGTAATTTTTCCTAATTTATTTTCTTCTGTAACTGTGACTTAAATTGTGGTTTCAAATCAGGTAAATGTTCATTAATAAAGGTGTAAGACAAATTGTGTGACCACTGAATTCTGATTAGTAATTTTTAAAAATGACTCATGTTTTTAGTATTTTTAGAAGTTCATCGCATTATTATTGAAAAATAGTTTCCTAAATAATGTTTTCTTGGAAAAATAATAATTTTATATTTACTTTTTAATGTTTGGTGAGTAAGCAAGAAAACATTAATTATTCCAAGAGTATTTATCTATCAACACGTTTTGGAGGTGGGTATAGATGGGAGAGTAAGGGTTTGGGGATGGCGGGGGATGTGATGGGAGACAGTAAACTTAAAACGTCACTTATGCAACTTATCATTTTCCTCATTTTTAAGGAGTTTGTTTTCATAGAAAAAATATTTTCCTCCTCCATACAAACACAACCTGATCAATTTAGTGAAATCACATATGTGAAATTTAGAACAGATAATATGTATACAACTTTATCCCTATTTTGTAAAAATATATAAGTGTATTTCATATATTTTATAATTTCATAATTTAGTTCTGATACGAAATTAATAACGAAAGGGATTACAGAAAATGGTATAGTGACAAGTGATAATAAATGTGTAACAGTATCATGATTTTTGCTCCACTAAAATAGGCGCAGGGGTCCAAGAATTCGACACCTATCAATTGTTGTGTCCAACTGAATTTACAAATAAAAAGAACAAAAATATTTACATTCTCACGTCTCAAATATTAATCCCTTCAAAAAAATAGAATTTGTTTTAGAATATTTGATTACAGAATAGTATAACAGAAGTAGGTAATATTCATAACCAAATGGAGATGCAATAATACAGCCTTTTATATGTACCACATTTTAACCAAAAAATAAATAAATTAAATGGGCCTAAAGAGGCCTTTTACGTGAATCAGCCAGCCGTCAGTCGTGGTTGAGAACTTGAGATTATTACGGTCCAAACAGACAATGGGCTTAAAAGCCCATTTCTTCGTTTTTGTCTTTCACTCTTTTGCAATGTAAGGGGTCGTTTGCTTTGAATACAAGTTTTCTCCGTTATACTGGATTAGTTATCCTGACATTATTTCTTATTGATTGTTTTGTTTGTTGTACTAAAAATAATAACCATTGCATACTTCCTAAAAATAAGTGGTTTGATTACAAAAATACCGTCTTATTTAGCTCTTTTTATAACTACAACTAAAACAACAGCTAAAGCGAGAGTAAAATATTCACCAAAACATTTGTCAAAACTGAAACAAAAGCTCTGCATCAAAGCAATAGAAAAAAATAGCTTATATGGCAAAGGAACAATAGGCCTGGAATAACAGAAACTTGCATCTTCATACTAACCAAGAAACTTGACCAAAATTGCAGCAATCCCTACAACAAACCAACCAAAACAACAGCTAAAGCGGGAGTAAGTTTGAAGGGTAGTTTTGTCATTTAATAAGTTTATCCCATCACAAATTGTGATACCACCCCTTGGGAGGGATAACTTATCCCGGTACTATTTATTAATCCTGGAATAAGTTATCCCAAACTTCCCAACCAAACACCAAATTAAGTGCCACTAAATATTTATCCCAAGACTATTTGTGTTTATCTTTCACACCAAACTAACCCCTAAGTTCTTCTATAATTTATAGACTACAGTTGTTCAACATGAAAAATATATATAACAATTAACAAAAACTAATACAAGAACCTCAAACACCCATAATTTCGTGTGTAGTGAGATCAACCTTAAAGTTTAAATTTTGAATCTGTCTCTATTTACAATATAGTTCATATCATACAAATCAACTCATTTTCCCACTATATTTGCAGCAGAGATGTTCTAAAGAAAGAAAGAAAGAATTGATTTGTATTAGTCTATTTATTTGTCATTTTTCTATTGTGATAACAGAAAAGGCAACCCCGTGTTTGATAGTTTTAAAAAATTTCTGTTCCCCCAAAACTCCTTATCTCCATTGTTAAAGCAACAAGTCCAATCTTTATAAGGTTACTGTCAGCAAAACTGAAGTTGCAACAAACACAAGGATAAGCCAAGATCCAACACTATACTAAGACATTTAAGTATGGATACATAATCATATACTGCAACAGTATGATAGATAAATATCCACGAGTTTAAATTCACAATGGTAAAGACTAGAAAGATAATAGTATTAAGGTCTTAAGGAAGCAATGAAAAACGTAACTTTCGACTTTCCACTTTTTTTCTTAATAATTGAAAAAGCCCCCCACACCTGAAGAACATCATCATCACGATCACATCCATTACATCTTCAGAAGAATTGATGCAGTTTTCCAATACAGTAGTATTTAGAATTCCCGTATTCATGTCATAGGCGCAGAAATATTTCTTGTCCTGCTTCATGTAGAACAAAACAGAATTGTCAGCAAAAGCAATAAATGTCATTAGCTCCTTCAAGAAATTTCAACTTTCTTGTAATCATTTAATATCAAGACACGGAGCTCATCTTTTGCTTGTTCAACGAATGAGAGCCAATCCATCAGACTGGGGCTGGTGAAGAAATGACCAATGTATGTCTCATTAACCATATCCAAAACATCAATTTCTATATCAGTAGGATCATCAATATGCCAAATGCAATAAGCAACTCCCATTCTAAAGAAAACCTTAATTCCGTTCCTCCACTTATTCTTTTCATGATATAAGTTAGGTAGCTTAATCACTCCCAATTCCAAGAGAGGGGATTTCATAACCATGTTGATGAACAGAAATCAACTTGACAGCTAGGCTATCGAAGACGAAATCCAAGGTGATGCATAAACTAGGATTTAGTGGATTGGGTATATCAACCCTTTGTCGTAATATAGAGCATTCAATGCGGTATCTCTTAGTAGAAGAATCATGAATGTTAGTAAATTTCTGGAGATATAAGCCTTGACTACTCTTTGTCGTAATATAGAGCATTCAATGAGGTATCTCTTAGTAGTATATTCTTTTGAAAAGGCATCTCACCAACATGGGTTGTGATGCACTGGTGGGATTGTTTCATCCATAACCAAAGGTCTCGGGTGCGAGCCCTGGATATAGAGAAAATCTTGTTGGGAGCGCCACCCCCGAATGGGCCCTGCAGAGCGCGATCCGGAGCTCAATGTGGGCTCCGGACACCGGGTGGAAAACCAAAAAAAAAGAAGGCATCTCGAATATTTCGCAAATTCATGAAATAATCACAGATTACAAAATTCATCATTCTAGTTCGAAAAATACACCACTAACGATTCTCGAATCATGGAAAAATCTTAAAAGATAGCAGAATATTTATCAATAAAACTGTGTTTCATTCATATTTTTTTTGTGATTACAATTTATTTTCAGTCAACTTAA
The DNA here is from genome assembly GCA_029582245.1 of Solanum etuberosum. Classification (NCBI taxonomy): domain Eukaryota; kingdom Viridiplantae; phylum Streptophyta; class Magnoliopsida; order Solanales; family Solanaceae; genus Solanum; species Solanum etuberosum. Next base: position 16,714 of record JAJONR010003515.1, on the reverse strand, counting down.
AATTTCTTGAAACAAACATACATATAAGTCATAGTTCACCCACTTTTGATGAAATTTCCTTTTTGATATACGTTTTTTAGAAAGTAAGAGAGGGTTTTGACATCAGACTCTTTAATATTCGAGAGGGAGGAGAACAGGGGGCACGTATGTTCCAAGTGAGGGTGTGTGAGTATAGAGCTGAGGAATTAAGAGAGGTAGCCCTATTTTGACAAAGTAAAAGGAGAGCTTGTTTGACTTAGAGCCTATTTGATATTACTGGTTGGGGGGTTATAAGTGTTTTGTTTTTAGAAAAAAATATTATTTTTTTTAAAAAATTAAGTGTTTAACAAATCCTTAGAACTGTTGCTTTTTGACTTATTTTTTATAACTTAAATACAAGTGCTTCAAAGCACTTTTTTTTTTCTCCAAATAATATAAAAATGCTTAAAATTATTTTAACTTAAAAACACTTATAATAAGACAATCCCGTTAGACTCTATATTATATTCTCTTTGGTTAACATTATGCTATATAATGAACACTTTGCACATAGTCTATCTAAGGCCTCATTTGTTTTTTCACTTAATGATGGTCTGAATCTTAACCACTCAGATTCAGCCCATTAAGTGCATTTTTTTTTAGGTATGAATCTTAATTATTTAGATTCAGCTCATTCAGTCCATTTGTTTCTTTTTTAAAAAAAGTCTTTGAATGGATTTGAAAAGAACTGAACGAATCAGATCTGTAGGAGAGTCTTAACAATATTCAGACTTATTTAATACGCTAGAAAAAAATCACGTCTTCTCTCTCTCATTGTGCGACTTGCTCTATCTCTCTACAAACTTTCTTCCTCTCTTTTCTCAACCAAAAACCAATTTTTACTTCTTGAATTGGTAAGTTTTCATAATCTTTACAAGTATTTTCTTATATTAACAATTTTTTGGGTCCTGTTGCTTTTTGTCAAGAACTCTTGTTGTAATAATAATTTTGGGTGTATTGATGTTTATCAAGAACTCAAGTTTTTTGAGTAAAAAAATAGTAGTCATGATTAAAAACAACAACTATATATACATATCTGAGATCTCTTATGAAAATTTAATTTGTTTAAGTCAAAGACATTGAAGGCTTCACCTCTACCCTTTCCAAATTTGTGTACCATTTTTGTTTGAAGGTTGTACTACAACATGAGTTCATGAATGAAGTCCAAGTAATCATACCTATATCTAGTTGGTGACGAAAATGATGGAACTCCTAATAATTCTTCATCCCAATCTTCTGTTTCGGTTGAAAGAAAAAATTTGAGGAAGAAATTTATGAGAATATGAGTATTGTTTTGGAGTTATTGATTAAAAAAATAGTGCACATAGCTTTGAAGAATGCAAAGAAAAAATTAGATGGACTTGGATAGGAAGAACCATTGTACAGTACAACTATTAGTATATTTTTTTTAAAGGTAACAGCTACCTAAAAGCATGAAGACGCTAGAGGTTCACAAGTTAGAGAATTGGATTAAGGTCATTAAAAAAATAGGAATTCTTTATTTTTTTGATTAGCTAGAATATATGTTAGGTTTTGATGATGTGAAACCTTCTTTATTATTTTTCGACTAGTATCTATCACATTTATTGAAATTTTTGATATTATATTATGTCTATGATATATATATTTTTCATGATATATTTTCTTATAAAAAGATGTTTATGTTGAATTCTTAAAAGAAATCACGTTACAATAATTTTTATATCGACATATAATTTTTATTTGCATATCATATAATTTTTCTAATCAAATATAAGCATTTAAAATATTATTTTTTATTGTAAAAGTAATACTTTTTTGTTGAAAAATGAAAATTTTATAATATTTTATAATGTTTAATTTCATATTCACATTCAGATATTGAAAACAGACAATCTTAATCATTTCGTGTTCAGATCTAGAGACCACATCTTAATATTCATATATGTATTCAGATTTAGACATCTAGATCTTAATGCACATCTTAATATTCAGATGCTTATTCAGATTCAGACATCTTAATCTTAATGAAAACAAATGAGGCCTAGCACTCCCTCCATCTTATCAAATATTTTCTAATTTAATGTCGTTTTTTATTTGTCATTTTTGACAAATCAAGGAAGTCAATTTTCTTTTTTTCTATTATACCCTCAATTTATTAACATTGAGTTAATGTCTTTGAAAAGTATAGTAAGTAAATATATTTGGAATCTCTTCAATTAATAGGGTTAAAATGGTAAACTCACGACATCAGTCATTATTTTTTAATAGATGTCAAGTCAAAATTTGACAAGTAAAAAGAGACAGAAGGAGTATATTTCTTCTGTTTTCAAGTTAAGCACAAGAACCTCATTTTAATTAGTAAGAATTTTACTCTTTGCACATAGTGAACTGAAACTATGGATAGCTGCAATTATATGTCCAAGACCAAAAAAAAATAAAAAAAGTTATTGGTTAAAAAAATAGTGCACCTAGCTTTGACGAATGCAAAGAAAAAATTAAATGGATTTAGATAGGAAGAACCATTATACAGTATAACTATTAGTATATTTTTTAAAGGTGACAGCTACCAAAAAGCATGATGACGCTAGAGGTTCACAAGTTAGAGAATTGGATTAAGTTCATTAAAAAAAATAGGAATTCTTTAATTTTTCTGATTAGCTAGAATATATGTTAAGTTTTGATGATGTGAAACCTTCTTTATTATTTTTCGACTAGTATCTATCATACTTATTGAAATTTTTGATATTATATTATATCTATGAAATATATATTTTTCGTGATAAATTTCTTATAAAAAGATGTTTATGTTGAATTCTTAAAAGAAATCACGTTACAATAATTTTTATATCGATATATAATTTTTATTTGCATATCATATAATTTTTTTAATCAAATATAAACATTTAAAATATTATTTTTATTGAAAAAGTAATACTTTTTTGTTGAAAAATGAAAAATTTATAATATTTTATAATGTTTAATTTCATATTCACATTCAGATATTGAAAACAAACAATCTTAATCATTCTTTGTTCAGATCTAGAGACCACATCTTAATATTCATATATGTATTCAGATTTAGACATCTGATCTTAATGCACATCTTAATATTCATGCTTATTCAGATTCAGACATCTTAATCTTAATGAAAACAAATGAGGCCTGATAGTCTTGTCAAATATTTTCTAATTTAATGTCGTTTTTTATTTGTCATTTTTAACAAATCAAGGAAGTCAATTTTCTTTTTTTCTATCATACCCTCAATTTATTAACATTGAGTTAATGTCTTTAAAAAGTATAATAAGTAAATATATTTGGAACCCCATCAATTAATAGGGTTAAAATGGTAAACTCACGATATCAATCATTATTTTTTAATAGATGTCAAGTCAAAATTGGACAAGTAAAAAGAGACCGAAGAAGGAGTATATTTCTTCTGTTTTCAAGTAAAGCACAAGAACCTCATTTCAATTAGTAAGAATTTTACTCTTTGCACATAGTAAAGTGAAACTATGGATAGCTGCAATTATACGTCCAAGACCAAAAAAATAAAAAATAAAAAATAAAAATAACATTGCAAATTCCTGAACTAATTGATGTACTAAAAAGTTTAAGAGCATTTTTGTCATTATCGTTGGAGGATCAAAAACACTTATTTTGAGGAAAAAATATCTTTCTTAAAAAAAAAAAGTGTTTTGTAAATCAATAAAATTGTTTTTAAATGAAAGTAGAATCTCTTTTTCTGTTGTTAGGAAAAAACTAAAAATTTCTGCTTTTTAAAAAAACAAAGCAGAAGCAAAAAATTAAATTTTTCAAAATCAGAATATCTCTTCCTTATATACATATTTACAAATATATTCAGTATTAATTAATCAACACATCTCATAAGTTTGGTTAAGTTTCAAGAAATTTATTTTTATATAATAATTTAACTTTTTTATTTTACGTTTTTTATAATTACTTTATATTTGATATTTTTAATATATTTAAATTGTCATGTTAATATTATATCAATATTTTTTTTTTGGCAACCAATGTGAATATTTCTATTAACAAAAAAGCCACATACAATTATATCAATATTTAATATATTATTTTTATTTATCCATGTTAATTGATTGAAAAATAAACATATACATTTTAATTTAATAAAAATAAAAAATTGATTAAATTTTTATAATAAATATTTAAAATAGTTCCTAGCTATAAAATAATTTTAATATTAAAAATACATTGATACTTGTCCTTTTTTGTCATTTGACACTTAAGAACACTTTTAAAAAAAGATTAGTCAAACACAATCTGCTCATCAAAAACACTTTTCAAATGACTTAGTCAAACACAAATTACATTGTTTTTAAAATCACTTTTATGAAAAAGTTATTTAAAAAAAATACTTAACAACAATGTCAAACAGACTCTAAATTATATACGTGACAATAACCTCGACTTAGAAATATGTTTGACCAATTGGATGAAGAAGTATTATTGTCTTATAGAATTGTTTTATATAATATTATAGAGATTATATTTTGTTTTCAAAAATAAAATCTAACTGTCTCTTCAATGTAACAATTGGTGTAATAATCCCTACCAGCATCGTCTAACAAAGTGTCTTGATACGATCGAATTCTACAACCATAGAAATTAGAATAGACCTCTATTTCCCTGAATCTTTAGTGCCACTAGAGATGGCAATAGAACGGTGTGGATGTAGGGCGGGATAAATTTAATTAAATGCGGTGTGGGTTGGATTTTTATATACGTGGGTGCACACAGGGGCGGATCCACGTGGGTTTCAGGGGTTCACCCGAATTCCCTCGGCAAAAAATTACACTATATGTATAAGATAAATTTTCTGTATTTATGTAGATATATTAATTTTGAACCCTCTTATGAACAAAAAGCATGTTGTAGCATAGTGGTTGATCTCCTTTTCAAATAACCCTCATGTCCAAGGTTAGAATCCCATAGTGAACATTTTTTATTTTTTTAGCTTCTCTTTGAATCCCATAAAGAACATTTTTTATTTTTATTTTTTTAGCTTCTCTTTGAATCCCATAGAGAACATTTTTTTTTAGCTTCTCTTCATTTAGTTTCAGGATCAATTTTTTTAAAAAAAAAATTACTAAAGGTGTAGATTTAAACCCAAAAGAATCCATTGTGAACAATTTATTATTTTTAGCTTCTCCTTATTTAGTTTCAGGATCAATCTTTCACATTTTTTTTTTTTAAAGTGTCAAAAGAGTAGATTTAAACCCAAAAAGATTCAAACGTGCTAAAAGGTTTCTTGTAACGGAACTAACGTTTTGTACCTATAAACTATATACTACTAGTTCTTGGAATTGTGTTTTGTTGGCTTATTCACACGTTTATACTTTTATTTTTCGAACTCCTTAAATGAAAATTTTGAATCGGCCACCGAGTGCGTAATGAGCGCAGAATGGATCTATATTAAAATATTTAATTTTGTGCGGGAGCGAGATGGGTGCGGGTGCTGGATTTTCATTTTTGCATCACCTTTGTTAGGGAGTACTTTAACCCCCAATGTGGGACTTCCCAATGAGAATATGAATTTAATCGGATTCCAATATGGGTACCTGACACCCGGATGGAAACCAAAAAATAAATACTCAATAATCATCCATGCCTTGCCAGTCTAAGTCCTAGAAGAAGTAAAGCATCGTGTTGGATAGCCAATTAGTACTTAATAGTTGATTATCAAAGACCTAATTAAGTTTGATTTAATAAACAAACTTAGGTCTTAGTTAATTCATACTATCCTTATCTCTTCCTAAAATGGCCCTTTTAGAAGCATAAAGTTTGCAATTAGAGAATTAGACAGAATGTTATAATTTTAACACATTAATTAGGCCAAATAACAGAATAATTCTGCTCGTTGTCTTGAATCCTAGTGCCTTCCGTTCCCGTCAAATCACCCAGCCTCCCCTACCTATCGGGAATCAAAAAAATTAGAAGACTTTTCTTTGATTTATTTAAAATTTTGATCATTTTGGAGCATGCTCAAAAGAAAAAAGAAAGTACATTTTTTTTTAAAAAAAAATATTCTACGACTTAATATATCGATTTATTAATTTATCAAAATTATGCTTACAATTTTAGAGTCCATCAAATTTACGATTTTTTAGGGTGCAGATATTGAGATTGATTAGTGTGTTGTTAAAGGGAGTATGTTCCCCATTAATCCATCAAACAGTTTGATAATGTAAATAATTAAGCAAAAGAAAATCCTTTGGAGAATTTATTTTATTTTTTTAAAAGGGGAAAGTTGTATAAAATAGCAAACTATTAATTCAAATTAAATGTTATAACCACAGTTTCATTTAATTCTAATTTGTAGCAAGCACTTGTCATTCGCCTATCTCCCCAGAAATCTCCCTCGCCTCTCACTTTATACAAACACAAATGTATAAATTGCGTTTGTCTTTGTATAAAGCGGGAGAAAACTGTATATACAAATACATATATTTTCGTCCTATACACTTATAATTATACAAATACAGATCTTCCCCTACCAGTTCTCTTTTCCCTTTCTCTCTTTCTCGTTTTATACAAACACAAATTATACAAATTACAATGTATAATTTGTGTTGTATAAAGCGAGAGAGAGAGAGATTTGATATACAAATGTTTTATTTCGATTCAATTGTATACAAATTCAAATTTTATGCAGATATACAAACACAATCATTGATACATATACATAGTAGTTACATATATACAATTATCTAGCCGATATACATATACAATCGCTGCACTTTTATACAAACGAGATGTCTGCCTGCGATTTATAAAAATCTGATATTTGCTATGGAGCACAATTATGCAAACTATAGCTATAGCAAATAAATATGAATTTTATGTTTGCTAAACCTAAAATTTACTCTTTAAAAAAGGGCAAGCAAATGGAGCCCATAGATGTGGGCTTGTAAGCCGCCCTCAAGCCCAATCATTAATACAAATTAAATAGCTATGTCAACTTCTACAAACTAAAAATTGTAAGGTCTAACTATCTCAAGTCTAATTTCTCAAGGAAGATTATTTTTTTAACAAATAATCCTAATCACCATTATTTGAAGTTTTTGACATAATTAAATCCTTTAATGGCATTGTCCACTCCTTGCCATTTATATCTATCCAAAAAATCTAAAAGTTTCATGGATAGCAATATTGCAAGTACATAACATTATTGAGTTATAATATTGAGTAGTATATATAGTTGCCCTGATTTTTATTTTTATAATATTGAGTAATAACCTGAGAGATCTTAATACTTAACTCGAATTATTCATTACACTTTTTTACCTATGACGTTGCCAACTGAATACTTAAATCGAAACAAACCCAAATATAAGGATCTCTTGAACTATTTAGCCTAAATCAAAGTTTAAAATATGGGGTGCAAGCTCAATGATTTTGGGCATGTAGTTGTGAGATATTAAAAGTGGAAACTGTGTGGTTACTTTTATGAGGAAAAAAATAAAATAAAAAAGAAGTGGTTTCTTTTGCTTCCTTTTGCTTTATAACGAAAATGTTGGCCCCTTTGTTGTCTCCATCGCGGTCACAAATATCATATCCGAAAATTATTTTATTTGCATTACATATTTATATTATATTATATCAAAAATGTATATATATTCAAAGTTATATGTACTTTTCCTTAAATTTATAATGCTTAAAAATATATTATTTAATTTGCTATAAAATCGCGGGGTATTAAAAAGAAATTCCACTACAAGAGAGTGCTGTTTAGGTTTAAGAATTGCTTACTTTACTGGGTAGGGCTTTTCAGAAACTCAAAAGAACAAAACAATATTTTATTGAAATATTGTAAAATAAAAATCAATATAACTAGTGATTACTATTGAAGATTGCGGTATGCATCTGTAATTAAAGATTTTAGATTTGAAATCTGGAATCAAATCGTCTTCAATATGACCCCTTTATTTATTTTTTTAAAAGGGAGAAGGGATTTTTATTATAAATTTAAATTAATCGTGCCTTAAAATAAAATATAAATAAAAAACAAAATGAGGTAACATTGATCCAACAATTATGAGCCCACCATAATAATAATAAAAAGATACAGTACTACATATTTTTCTTGTGAGAGTTTCTTAGCTTGTAAGGAAGAAGTTGGGTGTCCAATAAGATATGAACACCTACACATAAGTTTTCTCATTAAGAAATAAGATTAAATATCTTTAAATTATTAACACGTGTCCCATAGAAAATAACGGTCCAGATTTATTTAGTTAACCTAATAATTTAAGGAAAAGTACTTCATTACTATATATACTACTATTACATATACTTTCACTAATTAAGAGTTTTCTATCATATATTAAAGAAAATATATTTAAATACATGTATTTTTGCTACCAGATACATACTAAAATATATGTATATGTTCACATGTATTTAGAATACCAATTAGATGAGAGAGAGGTGAATAAGATCTGTTATATATGTCATATACATGCTAATCCACTTAAATACAATGTATCTAGAATAAATTACACTTAAATTTGACAACTATATAAAATTATTAATCTAAAAGAAGATGCACTCAAAAAAAAAAAAAAAAAAATATTCTGATGAATTTAGTCACGTAGTTTGGAAAAGATATTAAGAAATTTATTGGTATCTTTCAATGTAGCCTAAAAAGAAAAAGTTAAAACGACAAGCATCTATTTCTACAATTAACAAAAAAATGAGAAAAAGAAAATAAAAAAAATATACACTTCTATATATACTCACACACGTTGCCCCTAAAATCCCCAGAATTTCAAAAACAAAATCATTTCCTTAATCCAAAATCATTTGAATAATCATGGAATCCTTAAATTTCCACAACATCAAATCAGAGAAAGCAAATGCTATGTTAAGGTACAAAAAACGTCAAAGAGTGACAATGTTGTTTCGATTCATCGAATTCTGTATATTTTTCGTCATAATCTCAAGATTTTCCACTCAATTACCACTCAATTATTTCAAGGGATTTGATGTCACCCTCATTAGTCCTCGATTCGTCTTTGTCCTTGTAAACGCCATTGTTATCATCCTCTTCTTTAAATCAGGACATTCATCCGCTAAAGATGGTTCCATGGACAACATTAAATTTGATTTGTATGATGAGTACACGCAAAAATATTCGATGAACAAAGAGGCTTATTATGAACAGAGGAAACAGAGCATTTTGGTTGAAGAGACTAATTGTGAACAGAGCATTGTAGCAGAAAGGCGATTAGAAAAGAGAATTCATCTTAGCCATTCGGAAAACACTTTATGTTTGCCCCATGATGAGAAAAAAACTAGAAAAAGAATGATCAGGTCAGCGACAGTTGGATGCTTGAAAAATATAGATACAGACAGTGTAAAACCAGCGATGACGAAGATGACAACAAATTGTGAACAGAGCAAGAAACAGAGCATTTTGGTTGAAGAGACTAATTGTGAACAGAGCAAGAAACAGAGCAATCTGGCAGAAAGGCGATTAGAAAAGAGAATTCATCGTAGCCATTCGGAAAACTCTTTATGTTTGCCTCATGATGAGAAAAAAACTAGAAAAAGAATGATCAGGTCGGCTACAGTTGGATGCTTGAAAAATATAGATACAGGCAGTGTAAAACCAGCGATGACGACAACCTCATATCCAGAGGATGGGATGAGCAATGTCGAATTCAGGAAAACTATTGAGGCGTTTATTGCAAGACAACAAAGATTATTGAAGGAAGAAGAGTTTTCAAGTTTAACATAAGAGATATCTTGAAAAATTATCAGTTTTAACTAGCACATTAGGTGATCGAAAAAAATTAGTTAAGAAAACAAATACACCCTTTCTGTCTCTAATTATTTATCCACTTTTGAATTGACATATCTATTGAGAAAACAATGATTGACATAGTGAGTTTATCATTTTAATCCTATTAATTATGAAGTGGATGAACTAAAAATTTAAGATTTTCAAGAAGTTATACATTTTTCAAAGTAATTAATTGAGGGTATAGTAGGTAAAAAAATATTGTATTCTTGATTTATCAAAATGAACAAGTAATTAGGGACATATAAAAGGAAAAGTAGACAAGTAATTAGGGACAAATATAGTATACGTTTATAGGTATTTCCATTAACTATTTTAAAATAATAAATTTGTAGAATATTTAAAGTTAACTGGCATAAATTCAGGAGCTAATTACTTATATACACTTTAGTTAACAATATTATGTATCTTACCAAGTTTTGGCGCCTTCAGATATATGAGTACAAAATTAAGTGTAATTTATTTCAGATACATTGTATCCAAGTGAATTCATATGTATAGAAGTGTATTTTGCTCAATATATAATAGAAAACTCTTAATTAGTGATAAGATGTGTAATATTTTGAAAGTATAAGTAATAATAATATTTATTTTATCTGAAGTATGTCTAATTATATAATTTTTTCAATATTTAATCGCCATGATTTTTATTCTTTTAATGTTGAGAAGATAATTACTAATCAAATCTAAAAATATCAAAAGGTGAAAATATGGGGACAAGTTCAATGATTTTGGCCGTGTAATAGTGAGATGTTAAAAGTGGGAATTGTGTGGTTTCTTTTATGAGAAAAAAATAAAATTAAGAAGAAGTGGTTTCTATTGCTTCCTTTTGCTTTATAACGAAATGCTGCCCCTTTGACGGTCTCAAATATCATACCGGAAAGTTCTTTCGTTTGAACTAAATGTTCACATTATTGTTTTAAAATTTTAATGCTAAGATTATATTTTTCCTGTCTCAATTTATGTGACACAGTTTAATTAGGTACAAAATTTAAGGGAAAAAATAAGAAGAAGACTTGCTAAAATTAGTAGTGAAAACCTTTGCCCGAACTCAAAGAACAAAGCAGTCTTTATTGAATTATTATAATTATAATATAAACATAAAAATTAGTCCTACCGGTAAAAGATTTAGGCATGATTGTAAATGTTATTATAAAATAGCCAAAAAAAAACCTTCAATCTATTAGTCAATTTTCAACTACACACTTATTTTATACGGGGTGATATTACTCCCTGAATTATTTAAATATGGAATAATCACCTCCCTAAAAAGTCATAACCAATTTTATGTCAAAGTTGTGCAACACACGCGATAAATCACTGTACATTCAATTTTTTTCTTGTAAATTATAAACCTAATCAAAATAAATAATTTAATAATCCCATGTAAAATTATATAAAGTTTCCATTTTTATCAAACCTGGAAATTAAAATTTACAAAAAATGCTTTCAAATAGAGATTGTTTTTCCAAAATACTAATGATTTCTTTAGAGAATAATAAGAGAAAATGAGGAAAAAATCTCTACACCAAATTAAAGAAAAAGAACAACTCCATAGCTAGTTTACATAAACTTTCAATTTGAAATCGAACCCAAAAACAAAAATCCACAAATAAGTATTCACAAATGTGGGAGTGAAAAACAAATTTGGTAAGAATGAAATTAGAAAATAAAATTTCAAATTCACCATTGTTGGTTCATTTTGATTTGATTTTTTTTTTTTTTTGCTGAAATTATGAGGGGTTTAAGAAAAAACTTGAACTCCATTTTTGAGCTTCATATATGAAAGTTTCTTATGAGTTAGGTGATTGTTGTTACTAAAAACGATTGATGTATGATTAACTAAGCATAAATCAGTAGCTACAAACTGATTTGGAGCTCGTAGAGACGAAATTTAGAAGACCACCATTGAAAGACTTTGAGAAAAACTTGAAGATATCATGAAATGGGTATAACAATTTTGTGATATAAGAAAAGGGAAAGAATTAAAAAAAAAAGAATTAATTATATAATCTCCAATGAGAGACTGCCACATGGAATCGAGATGGCTTTTTCAGGGACTGGCCTCTTCCCTGAGGCAATCCCTGGGATTTAGTCATTTTATGTCTTTTTGTTGAACCCTTACGCGCCTACCAGAGGTGTATTCACCTTGTTGGACAGATCAACGTTTAATGGTCACAAAATATCAAAAATAAAAAATTCAAAGGGGCAATAGAACCCCGTAAAGTATAAGTGTGTAGTTTAGAATTGGTCAATAGGTTAGGGAGGTATTTGACTATTTTCTCTATCTTTAGTTAAAGATTTTGGATCTGGACACTATATTTTAATTGAGATTTTTTACACAAATTTAAATTAATCAAATTTTAAAAAGACTAAAACAAAATACTGAATAGACAAAAAGTAAGATTGAGTGAGTTGTCGGATAGTGAGCTTCACTCATATTTAATCTTAAAATTATGAGTTCGAATCAGCGGGGAGAAAACGTAAAAGAAATAATTGATCTGACAATTCTTTATAACAAAAAATAATAGTTGGAGAACTGGCATGCGGCAAATGTCAATTTCTTAGTTTGTAAGGAAGGAGGGTGGGGTTTCCAATAAAATATGTACACTTGCAAATATATTAACTAACACATGTCTCAAGTAAGCTTATTAAAAAAGGAAAAATAAAATAAAATAATTACCCGGTACAGACGTACAGTATGCTAATTAAGCATATACTTAATATATTTAACAATTATTACAAGTACAGTGTACTAATCATACTTACCTATTTTGGCATGTTGCTTTAGCCTGATAATACAAGGTATTATTTGGACAATTATTAGTTATTACAAAAAAAAAAAAAAAAAGTTAAATTAATATTTGATATTCATATATGACTTCCGCGAATATGTCTGATTAGAAGAAAACTTAATAAATTTGTTTGACTTATTTTACTTTGTTTTAAAAAAAGTGTCTCTTTTATTAGTATATGTTTAAGATTAAATGACATTTTTAATGCATGTAGTTTTCGTTTAAGACACAGTAGTCAAAGTCTTGTTTACTTTCTTAGACTTTTCGTTCAGAATCAAAATTAGATAAATAAATTAAAACGAATGAAGTACTAATAACAATTTCAATACACAAATTGAAAAAATTATCATTATTTGAAGATTATAAATATATTTGGTAGAAGTGAATAACTTGAATGTAAAACACATGTGCATACTTTTTTTATCTTTCAATGTAGCCTATAAAGAAAAAGATAAAAGTGAAAACGACAAGCATCTATTTCAACAATTAACAAAAAATGAGAAAGAAGAAGAAGAAAAATATATATACTCCCACATTGCCCCTAAAATCCCCAGAATCTCAACAACAAACATAAAATATTAACATCCTTGATCCAAATTCATTCATTTTTGGTTTCGAGTGAAAATATTAAATTTGAGAAAGCAAGATACAAAAAGCGTCAAAGAGTGACAATGTTGTTTCGATTGATCGAATTCAGCATATTTTTCGCGGTAATCTCAAGATTTTCTATTCAATTCGAGCTCTCGACAGGATTTGGTGTCACCCTCATTAGTCCTCCATTCGTCTTTGTCCTTGTAAACACAATTGTCATCATCCTATTCTTTAAATCAGGACATTCATCCGCTAAAGATGGTTCCATGGACAAAGTTAAATTCGATTTGTATGATGAGTACAAGCAAAAATATTCGATGAACAACGAGGCTTATTGTGAACAGATCGAAAAACAGAGCATTTCCGTTGAAGAGGCTTATTGTGAACAGAGCATTTTAGTTGAAGAGGCTAATTGTGAACAGAGAGACGATTAGAAAAGAGAATTCATCGTAGCCATTCAGAAAATTATCTATGTTTGCCCCATGATGAGAAAAAGAATGATCAGGTCGGCTACAGATTGGGCAACATGACTGACAGTGTAAAACCAGCGATGACAACAACCTCGGATGGGCTGAGCAGTGCTGAATTCAGGAAAACTGACTGTTGAGGCTGTTGAAGGAAGAAGAGTTTTCAATTTCAACATAAGAGATAGATAAATACAGATATCATGGACATTATGTGATCGGATTTTTTGAGAAAACAAATGTAAGTGTATGGACAAAGATCCAGCATTCACAATTTTGTCATGTGCTGATTTCATGACAAAACAAATATACTAAAAAACAGAAACTTTAGAGGGTTTAAAGAGGAACTACCTCTGCTGTGTCCCCCGTCATCTATATATGATGATTGTCTTTCTCACTTCACTCAATGTCAAGTAATCCACCAACCATATTTTCATTAATTAATTATTTAGTTCTTTTATATTGATCAAATTCATATTTTCAAAATGTATTTTATGAATTGATTTGTGAAATGATAAGTATTTAGGACGACATATAAATAGGAATGTGTGGAGATGGAAGAGTAATATTTTAAGAAACTTCTATTGTTTTTTTCTTCTTAGTGATAGAAATGAAAATAATGAAGGCTACTAAAAAGTAGAAAGTGAATTAATTTCGTTTTCTCTTTTTTCTTCTTCTTAGTCTTTTTTTTATTTTTATTTTAAGTTCGACAGAAATTAGGTAAAGTCTAAGAAGACGGCTAAAGAGTAAAGGTAATATAACTAATTGTTCTGAGTTTCAACACAATTTTTAACAAATAAATTCTTATAAATGTTGATTTTCTCTTTATTAAAAAAATATTATGATAAATAAAATTGTCATTAAATATACTTTTTCAGTTAAAGCTACACTATTTCTTTTATTTTGATTTATGTAAACATATTTAATTATAGGTGTAGATTAAGTGAAAAAAGGAATTTTTTTATGACACTTTTGTTCAAGGAAATAAGTAATAGAACAAATCCAAAGAAGAACTATTGTATTGAATCAAACTCTTAAACATAATTGTTTATCAATTTGAAATTCATAATTTTCTTCTAAATATTTACAGTATTTATGTATCTTTCAAATATTATTTATGCTTTTTTAAAAATGTATTCTTATTACTATAAGGCTTAACAGACACACAAAACGCGTACGCTAACACTAATTTTATTGAAATGTCGTTATCTAAGAGGTTGGTTTAATAAACGAACAAGGTCTTAGTTAATTGATTGTATCTATATCTCTTCCAATAAAGTTTGCAGTTAGAGTTAGAGATGATTATAATGTTAAACTATTGTTAGGATAGAAAAAGAAATTAATCTAGCCTTTTTTCTTGTATTTTTAAATCAATATAAAATTTGGAACCTACTAAGTGTTCTATGTGTCCCACTATAAGATCGGGGCTCCGAAAGCCGCCCTCAAGCCCAATCATTCATTGAATTGACCCACTCATAGGCCCACGGCCCACCCTACTTTAACGAAATCATGAGGGGACAAAGGTTTTTTTATATATATCTCAATTTTGCGATTTAGAACTAATATATATTTTGTGATAAAAATGGCTTACATATAATTCTATCGTTATAAAAGTGTCTCATATATATTTCTCCTATTACAAAATGACTTATATAACCCCTTTTTGCTTAATGAAAAATGAATTTTTTTATTTTTTATTTTATAGAAATTCATGTAGGAGAGTATATATGATTCTTCTATCAAAGTTGAGAGATATTTTATTTTGCTCAGATTTCTTTTTACTTTTTTAAATTTTGAATTTTATATATATCTTTATTATCATTATTTGAGTTGCGATTATATTGTAATTTATTTTTTGTCTCTGTTAAAAAATAATGGGGCATCTATGATAAATTTTATAAGAAAATGAGTGAAAAAATATTTGAACATCAAAATAATAAATCAAAAATATAAATTTAAAATTGTTTTTCTTACTCATGTTAGACCAAGAGAGTATATATCTGGATCAAATGTGTAACGCTAGGAATATATATAAATTATTGTATAATGAAAATTATATAAACTCTAAATCACAAAATTAAGGGATATTTAGAGTAGGCCGTTTACCCATTCAAGAAATACACTATAATTTCTTATCAATTATTTCCCCTTTTTTTCTTTTCAACGAACTGTACAAAGTAATAAAACAAATAATAAAGTGAATATATGGGGTCCAATCCCAATTATTTATACCAAAAGTAGTGGTGAGATGCTAAATGAAGGATTTTTTATTTTTTTATTATAAAAAAGTTAAGAAGTAGGATCTTTTAATTCTTTTTTGATTTATCAACCAAAAATTGGAAGGTCTAGAGTCTCCAACCCACTCTCAAATAATTTATTCATACCTATAACTAAAAATGTAAGATATATATTTTCATTACTTTATGGTAAAACATTACTTCACTCTTTTTCATTTATGTGATGTATTTTACTGAGACATAATTTTAAAATAAAAGAAAGATATAAGAATTTGTGATCTAAATATTTGTTTATCAAATGCAAGAGGATTATTTTTTGTTACCCAATCTGTGTTTAAAAACAGTACTACTGATTACAACAAACTTTGCAGAAATACGAAGTTACCAAAGTTTACTAAACCAGTGAAAAACAGAAGAACAGAAATCAATTCACAAAAACTAAAATCTGAAACAACGTACTAGAATCTGAAAAAATAAAACGGAAAGAAGATCAAGCCCACTGAATGCACAGTGTCCCCTTAAGGAAATTATTCCCCTCTAGTATCCGAGGTTTGATTTGGAATATGTCCTCCCAGGATAGAATGATCTCAATCACCAGTGTATTGATACCCATAACGCTGGTGTGAGCGAACCACTCAACGGTAGTAAAGTACACGAAGAAAAATTTGTGCAGAAGAAGAAGAAGAAATCAGAAATTTTCGTAAGTAAAAAGTCTGAAGAATCACTGGTATTTATAGGCAAGAGGAACTGTTTCCGAAAGGTTGCAACCTTTCAGAAACCATA
>JAJONR010003514.1:0-71005 GCA_029582245.1 Solanum etuberosum | reverse complement strand
CATGCAAACAAATAAGATAGCATACCCAAAAAACCGCCCCCCCCCCCCCCCCACACACCTGCCCCAAGAACCAAAATGAACTGGTGGTGATTGAATACCCTGAGAGATCTCCACTTTACGTGGGAGTTATCTCTGTTTTCTCAAATGAATCTTGGTAAGTTCCAATGGTGACTGTAACTCTTGAAGAAGAATGAAAAGAAAATATAGATGCTATGTCAAGCTGTAAGGCTGAGATGTGAGATAGTTTTTAGTAGAATCAAGTTCAATGGATCTAGTGAAATGGAAAATGAGACTCTAAGATTTAATTATTCAAAAAGAAAACAACAACACACTGATCATATGACAGCCATGGCTTGCACCTTCAAATTCCCATTGAACAAGTATAATATCACTTCCTCTGATTAAGAGAATTAAGAAGAAAAGACACACAAATGCTCTGATCACATATGTTGGTGGCATAGTTAAATCAGGGGTAAAAAAAAACAGGATAGTGTTGTCACTCATATTAACATCAAAGATTATATGGTTACAGATATGTAAAGTCCAACCACAACCATGTTTTAATGAATAAGCCAATTAGCTCCGTGATTTCAGCAATCTTTGCACCAAACGAGTAATAAGCATGGCTTGACTTAACAGCAAAGACATAACCCTTCCATCAGACTGTATTATTGGTCACTTAGTCTCTTATTTTCGTAGCTCAACTTAAGCAAACAAAGACATTTCTTTTTCACTTATTCCCTAAGAACGTTATACCTGAGCAACCTTATGATTCATCTTCATGTTAATAAAATGAATTGAGATAGTCCTACAGCTCGATGCTCCTATAGATAATAACACGAGAAACCACAAAATCTAAAAGAGAAACCTAATAATCATTTTTCTAACGCACCCTATGGATCAACTGTGGTTCTTAATTACCCCCAACGTGACTCGAACTGCAGAATTGAGTCATCTCGCTAACTGAGTCAACCCATGTTATTCTTATCTTCATCTAGTCAAATACAGCCTATCCTTTAGGAGCTGACCTAATAAACTAGGTGAGCTTCAAAACTACGCAAACATGAATCCAATCAAAGTAAAAATAAAAAGCAACTACTTTATCTTAGTTTACCAACAGCGAAAGAACCTGTATAACAATGAAATGAATCCATCACAAAAACAGATCTACTTTTAAACACACATAAACAAATTGAAAAACGGATCCAAAAAAGTGAGACAAAATCCAATCCATCTCCTCAACAACAAATGATACATCATTAACTGCAAAATCAGACTAAAGATAAATTTTTCACAAGAAACAAACAAAAAGGAAACTGATTATGAATCAACAGGTCAGAATGAAACCCTAATGAGATTAAGAAAACAGAGAAACTAGGGTTTGAAGATGAACTCACTTGGAAAGCGACGGAGAGAAAGCTGAAGACGATGAGCAGGGAAGCGTCGATGAAGAAAATCAATTAGTTGAATCGGGGCTAAACCCTAGAAGATTCCGATCCAATTGAATTTCCAACTATTTAACTTTTGACCAACATTTTAAAAGTTTGCAAATATAAACACTCGCAGAATGTCTACTCTACTTCTCTCCTCCATATGCTATAAAAATAAATTAAAATAAGCTGTTTAAAGTGTGTGTATACATTATTTTTTTCAGATATTTTTAATGAAATTATTTACGTATTATTTTTTGTTGCTTATTTGTTTCCATTGAGTGGTTAATGTTGTATGTAGAACTTATAAATTTGAATTAATTTGGTCAAAGAAAATTAAAGAATAGCATTGTTGGATTGATTTGAATCAATTTAGAATTGTGTTGGTGAAATGTCTATCCATTCAAATTATGACGACTTATCAAGATTCGTATATAATTCATTTCAAAATTATAATATAATTTGCACTAAAATTCTGACAATCTATCTCGACTTGTATATGTTCAACACCTCAAACGAATTTTCAAAACTTGTGAATAAATTGTTTCAAAGTTTTAACATAACTTTGAAAAAAGTCATGACAATTTGTCAAGACTTATGCATGCAAAGCAAGTTCCCAATCTGTAGCCTGTAGGTACTTTTGACAATTTATTAGAACTTGTGAATAATTCATATTAAAATTATGATATGTAATTTATAATAAAATCTCGACAATATGTTAAGATTTGTGTATGCAAAATAAATTTGTTAATTTATTAGAATTATCGATGATTCGCCCGAATTTGAGGTGAACTTCTAACACACAAGCTATTTTTATAAGTTATCTAAATGAAATCAAAATTTAAGTAGTGGCATGAAATCAACCTATTAATAAAAATGAACTCCTTTCTTTGGGATTTTGACTATTCGTTTAAAAAAAACTTTTGGTAAAACTAAATGAAAATATAATATACAAATTTAATATTAGTGTTTCACTTAGACGAGGTCAATAGGTGATCAAGATGACTCATGGTCTAGATTAGTCACCTTAATTGCATTTTGGAGGGGGTGCTCGTCTATGATTAGCTCAAGTGATTGAGCGCCAGAGAAGACTTGTATAGACATTCTTATTAGTAATACTCCCTCTGTTTCATATTAGTTGTCCATGTTATTGAATAGTGAATAATAATAGATGGATAAACATTCAAATTTTACCAAGAATATATATATTTTTAAGAGACGTGTAAAAGACAAAGTGAACAACTACTATCGTACGACGAATGAAATGATAATTAGTAAAAGGTTTTCTTGGCTTCTTTACGAACTCTTATTATTCATATACACCATATATAAAACTACGAATAATCAATGACAATTGACAACTGGTACTTTTTTAAGTAATGAACAGTATAACATGTATGGTAGGCACTCACTATTCAGTGATTTTAATAGAATTTTAAGAATTAAAACCATGTCACATTTAAGACAATGCATATTTATTTTCTCCTCTTTTGTCATTTCCCCATTGGATTATAATTAATAAAATATCTCCATTGTCTTATCCAAATGCTGATGTATGGCACAACTGAATTCTTAGTACAAATCCCACTGCAGAAAAAAATAGAAAGAAAATAGGTGAACAATAATAATTATCACAATTAATGAAATGAAATTGTGAAATTATTATACCTAAAACAGTCAAGCAACTCTCACCCACCCTACTATTTAATTCCTTTTAGATACTAATTTTGAAAATTAAATGTCTTTTTTTTTATTCATTTTATAGGATCAAATTTGATAGGTGCAAGTTTTTTTGTACAATTTGGAGGTGGGTTCATAATGAATAGAGTGTTTTAGTGTTGTACCTTTCTTATGAGTTATGACCAACAAAAGATTAATCACAAGTTGGATTTGGTCCACTTTCCTCCCTGTTCCCTTGTCTCTACTAATTTTCTAGTGGACCATCTCGACTAATTATACGAATATAGAGTAACTCAAATAAAAAAATCATTAATTTTATTTCTACTGAAATTTTAGTATTGACTTAATTGATCACAAAGCTACTATTTCATCTTTTATGGCTTACTTGCCTTGATTACTAGTAGGTTTTTTCCAACTAGGTGAGTTCCTTAGGTCCAACCATCCTCCTCTCCATGCCCTTGATCGAGGATCGATGGAGAGAGAGTGAGCATATGCAATCCAAAATTTAAACTTAATGAATTTACTGGATCCACCACTGATATAGACAGAGACACATATGAACTAACTAGTACTTAGGTATGTATATACCAATATATATATATACATCATAGGAACTTGGTTGGAACAATATTGTTATAGTTAAGACTATGGTTACATATGGCATGTTTCTTGCTGCCTTTCTATGACAATATCATGCCATAATTCTTAGCAATAGACTAAAAGTAAAAGTACAACAATGACTAATGAGAGATTCATCAATTAAAAAGAAGAGGTAAAAGGGCCTACATGAATGTGGTTATCATTAAAGATCTAAATAAAGATAACATCCAATCTGTTTGAACCTACCTGGCAATCTCACTTTGATTGCCTTATGGTAAGGGAAGAAACTCACCTAACTCAAACATGTGTGTATGATTCCCTTAACATGTCTCTCAAAAATTGCACTTCTTTTTTTCTTGGGAAAAATAAATAAATTAATCTTTGTAGGCTAATTGCACAACGAAAATAATTGAAATTAAATGAACATGAAGATCATTGTCAAGAGACTCTCAACTCTTTTATCTACGCGAATCCAGATTAGTCAAACAAATAACACAGAAAAAAACACAAGTACATGCAATCTTCGAAATCTAGCAATCTACAAGTACAATAAAATGTCAAAGAGCCACAAAAGTTCAATATACAATTTCAAATCTATCAAAGATCAAACTTTTTTTCAAGAGGGATGAAGATTTAAATAAAGAAAAAACAAGAACCTTTTCATTATGTGCTCTTAGAAGCATAGATCAACAATGAGAATTCAACTTTTTCTTGATCTTTGATGAGCAATTTGTCTTTATCATCTAGCCACAATCTACTATCCATTCCACTTCTTGTCCTAAACATAAATAGTGCAATACCAGAAGCTGGATTAAAGAACCAATCATGAACATTCCACATTAGATCAACAAGCAATCCATCCAAAAAAATACTCTGATTTCCCCTGAAGTTCCATTGCAATCTTTTAACTCTAATCACCATCTTCTTATCAATATAAACTGATAAAACAGGATGCTTTAGTCCATCATTTTCGCCGTTGCAACGAATTAAAACATCATGTATGTTCCCATTATCACAAAATTGAGCCTTAGTTGAATAAATTGTATTTCCAGAAAAATGTTCTTGTCTTGAAACCAATGAAAATTTAGCCATTGGAATTCCATTTTTCAACTTCCTTAATGATGCTTCTTCAGCCATATCACCAAGAATTAGTCCAACTTGTGAATCAACTATGACTAGTACATAATATCCATCAATTGGTTCAGGACCACTACTTAAGTACCTAGCTCCACACAAATCCCAAATAATTTCAACCTTAAAATCATCCAAATCCATTGATTTACTTCCCTTTTTCTTCCTAAAAAGACGCGTATTCGTGTTGAGTTTGAATACATTTGGATGATCATCACCAAAGTGTACACTTAGGCCTTGTGTTACATTTGTTTTGCACCATGAAATTGTGATCAAGACATGTTTTTTATTTGAAAAATTGACTTTGTACAAACAATTGACAGTGTTTTGTACAGAAGGAATTATAGAAGGAGGGATACAAGCAGAGTTTGAGTAACTAGAACAAGAAGTATTATCAGAAACTTGAACAGCATATTCATTGAAACAAGAAGCAAAATCTCTCATTTTTATTTTTTTGTAAAGAAGAAAAGGGATCTGAAGCTTGAAATAAGGAGTTATGGCTATTTTATTTTATTTACATATATATATATATATAGAAAGAAATAAAAGAGAGATTTGGAAGGACTTGTTTTTGGAATTTAATTCAAATTAGGAAATAATAAAGGAAGAAGGAACTATAAATCCTCTTTACTGACAACCCATGTAAGGTAGGAGTATTAAATATGATTCTTTGTTTTTTTTCTCTCTCACCTTAAAATTTGCAACTTAGCAGAAGGGCAAAAAAGGCAAATAAAACAAGAAACTCTAAGACTAATTTATTAATTTAAGGACTATATTTATTTATTTATTCTCTTTTGCCAGTTCATCTGAGATACTACTAACGTAAGAATTAATTAATTTAAGGACCATAGATTAGTAGTGGAGTAATTAAGATGGATGAAAGTGGAAATGTGGTAGAAGTTGCATATTAATGGTCAACTCTCTTGTAATTGTTTAGCTCAATTTTTGTGTATCTCGACTAATTCTATACGATACCTACAACAATATGTATCAGGTTACTCTGTCTATCAAGACTGTGATAAATAAGAAGAATCACCTAATATTTTTGTCTCCATTGAATTTTGAACTTGAGACCTCAAGATTCTCGATCAATTCATTGACACTAGGCCACACCCTTGGATGCAACTCTCTTGTAATTTTATTTTAAGCATTAATGATTGACTAATATGTACTTCAGTAAAATACATCTCGTCAAAGAATTATACACTCAGAATATTGTTAAAATTTATCTTGATTCTATTACTATATTTTGAATTTTACCTTTTTCTCGAAGGAAAATTTAAGGAATTTACCATGTTGATTGTTTTACTTCATTCATTTTGGGTAACCCTTTTCTTATAAAAAATATTTTGGTCTTCTATTAAAAAATAATAATCTCTAACACATATAATAACACAATAGAAATCATAAAGTAGTCGTTAATAGGGTTTTATAAAGAAGGAATTTATTATTTTAATAGCTTTTATTCATTCTTTTATATTGATTTTCTCATATTTGATCAATTAATAAATTATATTAAATATTATGTCTCTTTTAGTTTGTAAAGTTCTACTATCCGGTTCCAACAAATATATAAAAAATTATATTGTGTAGATAGATCAAAAGTTTCTTCTTTTTATATAATATATATTAAATTTTGACTATCCTTAAATACTAATAATGCTCATCTGATATTTATACTGGACTAATAATAATTTTTTTTAAAAACGATTTGATTTAAAAGCAATAAATTGTCAGTTTCTGGAATATCAACTGTTTGCATACTAAATATTTGGACGATCATTGAATGATTCTTAGGGTAAAAATAAAAATGAAAATAAAAATTGATGACTTGTGGGTGCATCTCAAAATACAAATTGTACTATTGGATAAAGAATTAAGTGTAAATTTTTTCTAGACAACAAAGTCTCATGATTAGGTCTTGTAGAGAAAATTTCAACGATGAAAGTCGAGTAATATAGATGAACTCCATTTCCCACACAACAAAACTTTAATACTAGTAGAACAAATATTTTTTAAGGGACGTCTAAAAAAAATACGATAAATAATTTGAGATGAATACATGATTTAGAAACTAAAAAGGGAATCAGTTTGAGTTATTTTTATCTTCCTTATCCCTTTTTGATCTTCTTTTTTTCATTTACATTTACTGTAACTGTTTTTTTTTTTTTAAAATTTATTATCATCTTTATTGTGACATTGAGTGGAATTAAGTAGTCTTTTTTGTGTATGGTAAGCATAAATTTATAGTGCATGCAGTTGCAGGTGGGAGAAGGAACATTAATTAAATTCTTTTTTTCTGTTAACGCCCATGAATCTATTTAATTTTTTTAACAACTACTTTCACATCACTGTCCAGTTAATATAAAAAGAGAGTAAATTAACATACACGGTTGGACAAAGAAAAGAAATTCTTCACCAAAATGAATGCTTTTAACAAAATTAAAATATGAACGGAAAAGGGCCAAATATATTCTCATACATGGCAGGTATGAGTGGATTCTTTAAAAATAATAATTGATGTTTTAAATTAGAGGCGACTGGTAAGTCTTTTAATTCTGAGCTTGCTATGTATTTATTTATCGAAATTAGAGATAGATTTGTACCCAAATATAACGATAGGGATGTAATTGAAGGGATAGTCAAATAAAAAATATATATAAACTATTTCGAATTATAGAGATATATTTGGCCCTTTTCGATTTGTTGAAAGGGAAATACTAATCTATTAAGGTCCAAAACGACATGGTTTAGAAAAGAAGCTAAAATTGGAAAGGACAAAAGAAAGAATAAAATGTTTTGATTCTAACAAAACCCTAACTGGGAATACCTAAAGAACAAGTGGTTACACTAATGATGAGTATCACCAACCCCACCCCTCAACCCCCGCAAAAAAAGGGAAAAGGAAAAAAAAGTGATAAAGAAATACATCATAAAGTTTCGTCTGAAAAGTAAATTCGAAATGTGAAATCTCGTAATGAATAGATTTTGGATCTGACTCAACCTCATAATAAATAAATTTTGGACCTGACTCAACCTCATTGAGGGCCCAGGCTTTAGTGAAGAGATCCCATCAGTTTCTTTTTCGTCTAATGTGAAATTCTTCAATAAATCTATTGTAATACAAAATCATATGGTAACTCAAAAAATCGACTAAAAAATTGTCTCTCATAATTAGTTTTGAAAGTAGAGCAAGAAAAAGATAAAATCAATTCAAAGTCAAATTTCAGTTATTGAATCATTTGTCACATATATGGTCCACAATTTGTAGCTGTCCAATGTATATAGTCTAATATTCCTTGGATCTTCCACCAACAACATGTTTTTTTTGGTTAGGTTTTGTTTCAAGAAGATAGTCCTCAAAGTTTTGGTGAGAAAAGAAAAGGACTATACCATTTTATTTAACTAATTTGTGCTTTTATTTTCTATTACAAAAAAATCCCATTTTGTTTGGCAGCCAAACACTTTAATTAGACATTTGTCACTATCAGTAAACTCCATGTGTTAGAAAAACTAAAGTACTTGTTGATTGCACATGTTTTACTTTTATGAAATCCCAACTTAATTATTTAACTAATTAACTTCTTTTCTTCGTGGTTAAAACGCTGCAAATATAGGGTTTGATCACTTATGAACTTTCTTTTCATAGCGGAATGCTATCAAAATGATGGATTCTAATAAAAGACGGAGTTGGAATTTAAATTTTACGAGTTTCAAATTCAACGCAGACATTATCAAGTATTACGTGTTGAATGAATTTTTAATACAAATATAAAATCCGTACTAATTATACCAGAAAGACAAAAAAGGTGTTTGTTTTGTCGTACAAGAGCACTCCATTTGTAAGGTAGAAAACTATTCTAGAACGTGAAGGCAATTCAATGAAAAATTATTATAATAGAATAATGAAGATCATACACTAAAGGAAATTAAATTCCTTCACTTTTACCATACAGCATATCGAGATATTCTCTCAGACCCCAAGAAAAATATTATAAGTATTATTTTAATTTAAATTAGGTATGTATTTATCACTAAGTAGTCAAGTGGCATGCTTAAAAACCCATGCCTTTCATAGTTTAATTTAACTCACCTACGTTAACAATGTTAAATTTGTTTTATACTATAAAAACTACAACATTTTTCTTGATTTCCACTTGCTGTCTAGAGTCCATATTAGAAACCGACTAAATTTGGATCACGCACTGAGAGGACGCTCCCAACAAAAGAATTTTCATATCCAGTGCTTGAACTACGTCAAGTAACTAGTTTCACTTATTGTGGAAAATACATGTACTTATTGGTTGATTTGCGTAAATATTCCTTTAATTAAGACACCGTTTATATTTCGTTATTAATTTTTAAAAGCTATGTAAATATAACCCTTGAAAATTAATCTTCTGGATGACATTCGATTCGAGTCTAATAGGTTTGCTAATATACTATTCAACTCTACAGACAAAATATATTAGACGTTTAATGTAACTTAAAAGATTATATTTTACGCCATACCTAGTCTAACATTTTCCCATAAGATTATCAGTTTTCTCAAGAGAAATAAAGAGTCATTTATTAAACAACTATCTCAAAAATGAATAATCGGCAAAAATTTCACGTACAAAATTACGAATTTTTTTATGGAAGAACCTAGTTGGGGAGGAAGCTAAGTATGAATTGAAGAATCCAGCAAGTAGCTTAATTGTTTAATTAACAAAATTTTTGCTTAATCATATTTAATTAGTTGTTATATTTTCTTGTGAGCAAATTAAGCCATATTAGATCAAGCATGTTTTGTGGTGAAGTAACAAGAAACAGAAGACCCGCAATTTACAATTTGCAAAAATCCAATATTTGACATGACTTAACAACTATTTAAAGAGAAACAATTAATTATAATTTGTTTGTCATACTGACTTCATTATAATTAATTTATTTCGAAAAGTTTAATTCTTAAGAGGTGTTCTTTCTTTTTCGTGTACGAAATGTTTTATTAAATTGACTAATAAAAAAATAAGTCTTCGTGCATGTACTTAGACTTTTTCTTTTATTTTATTTTTATATTTTTTTTCTACTTAAAAAATTTTAATTTAATTAAAGAAACAAAGAGAAAGCTAAACGGACATCTCATCTACTGGCAACATGTGAAGTCCTACTCTTATGCTATGCTTTTTTTAAAAATTATTTTTCCATCTCTAATTACGAAATAAAAGAAAAAAAAAATACAAAATCAAACAATATAATATACACTTTCTGTATCACCATTAATGTATATCCAAAGTCAAAAATTATAATATTATTGAAGAAAGTTGAGTTTTTTAAAATAATAAAAAAAAGTAAATCTATAAGCTTCTTAGAAGTTGTCTAATTGATACTTATTTAAAGGGAAACGAATAACACCTTTAAATACCTTGATCCTTCCTTTGTAGGCAGAGTGGGTAAGTATTGTTAATCCATAATTAGAGATCTCGAGTACGAGTCCCCATTTCAAATATAGAGTCGTGCGGATACGGGTGGAAAATAAAAAAAAATGAATTGTTTGTGTCATCTAAAAATTGGCTTAAAAAATTTAATATTTTTTTTAGTCGATTTAAAAAAGAATAATTTTTTTCTTTATTGACAATTCTTTAATTTTAACTTTCCACGTGACACTTTTAAGACACGAGAACATTTTGCTACATTCTATATAACTTTAGCTTAAGATTAAAAAACATTCTTCATTTTCTTAAACTCCGTTTCAAGTCAAAACCGGAAAACAAGAGTTTATTTGACTTTCTAAAACAAATAAGTTAACAATATCTTAAGCTGATTCTTTTAGTTTTTAGCTTGTATGACTTTTGAGTTGAGATCATTGCACGTTCGATCAGTGTTAAGAGCTCCAACAAATTGAATTCTAATTAAATTTAATTCTTGCTTAGAAGTATGAACCTTCCTTTTTTTTTTTCTTTGTTTTTGTGGTAGGGTCAATTGTAGTATATAATTAAAATTTTGTTGCTCAATTGATAGATAAGTTAGCATATCTTTTTCTGGAAAAAATTGCTACTTGGTTTTTATAAGTGAAAATTATTTTCTTTTTGTTAGGGAGTGTCCTTTTTTATTTTCTACTGATGTTGACAAAATTTATATAACATTATTCACATGTTGATAGCTAACTAATGAATTTAATTGTAATGTCAACAACTATATAAATGTAATAGATATGAACATAATATACTATTTTTAATTTCAGAATGATTCAAAGTACTTGACACACTTCTACTGGAATTTTATCCTTCAACTTCATTTTAACTATTCAAATATGGTTTTGAAAACACAAGTAGGTTGCCAGGTCAGGCAACTCGTCTTACTTAATGTCCACGTGGCACCACATCAGAAAATAAATGCTCATTGGATCAATAGTTCAATGTAACATTGGCATAAACATCAAGCTATTACATGGCCTTGGAATTGAATAAACTGGAAATCTCATTTCCATTTATCAGCAATATATATTCAGCTGATATATTTCTGAACTGTAATGTTGATTAACATCCTCTCAGTACCACAACTATGTAAATTATTCGCGCTTCAATATTCTTCATCCGCTTGCGTTGATCTAGTAATAGGAATTGACCATCTTCCTAGATGCGCTGTGTAGTTTATGCAACGGATAACTCCTGTCCCCGAGGGTCCATCAGGAAAATCAATAACACTAATACTTCCTGCATTGAGATGAAACGATCCCAACCATTCCTTTGTCAGATTTAGACAGTGTCCAATCATCGCGATATGAAGTGCAGGATGGCCAACAGCAATGACTACATTGTCTTGGTCAGATCCTTTTGATAGTTCATACAATAGATGTTTCCATGATTTCCCAGATTGGTCCCATAAAGATGTTGTGACGTCGTCTTCCAATCTATTTAACCAACCAGATGAGACATTTTGCAATCCTGATGCATCCTGCAGAGGAAACAGAGAAAATTTAAGTATGAAAATCATCAAATATTTCAAACTAGAACGCGAGAAATAGTACAAGTTGAAACACCATCTTATGCAGGATTTAGTCGGAGCAAATCAAGAAGAATATTTTATGACTTTGGCTTCAGAAATTTAAGTTTTCCTATCTCAATGCATCCCTATATTGTTATCTTAAGATTATTTTTAAAAAAAAAATGATTATCTTAAGAATGTTTTGCACGCAACCTCTAAGTAAATTCATCAACTTGTTTTAGTTTAGGAAATCAGTAGCATGTCTCTTGCCTTTTTTGATTGTGTAAGAATACTTTCAACATCCAGATCTGGTATCTGCTTCGTTTCCACATAGCGTGGGATACAGTCAGCTCCAAGGCAGTCAGCAGCTTCTTGAACCTAAAAAATTCAGAATAATTTTTTGTGTTAAGAAATCTAATGCTCTTTATATAAAAGACTGTCAATCAACGTACTATCTGAGTGGTCATACTTTGGTGATTGTGTCAGCTGTCTCTACAGATGCCATTTTAGTTCCAATGACTACGGTATTCACTTTCAGATCAAGAAGCAGCTCCGCTATTTTCTGAGCCTGTCATCCATTTTAATAAATCCTGTAAGGTAGTGACACCCCCGAAATGAAGCTGAATGCTACTATAGAAAGGAGAACCATCTAACCTGTATATTTCCAAGCATGTTCAAGGGGCCATTTCCAGTATACGGCATACTACTCTGTACAAATTTCAACTTCCATGAGAAAGGAGCAGAAAATGGTCAAAGCAACAGATAAGGAACCCAAATGACAATGAGCAGTTTGAACAGCTTGCCAACATGCTAAACAGAATTGGGGCTAAAAACCTGAAAGCTAAGGCGAGGACAAATCAGAATTTATACAGTAGATGACAACATGCCTGAGTACTCCCCTACCTCCATGCCTAATCTACGAATGGAAAGCCAAGTTTACCAGATAACCAACCCATACCTACAATCACATAAAAATCAAGTATATCTAAAAAAAATTAGGTCAGCTAGGGTGTCACGCCCTTAAATAGTCAATAAGCAAGATGGAAACACCTGATCCACTACTAAAGACTCACCCATGGGGGTCGACACATGCAACGGCGCTGCCATTGGCTTAGAGCTCACACTCATATGAGAAGCATAATACATAGACACATAAGAATAGGTATAGCCTGGATAAAATAAGGTTGAGGCGGGCTGATGGAATAAAAGAATCGTACCTATGATCACATCATCTAATTCCTCAGCCTTTGCTCTCACTGGAGCTACATAGAAATGGCCATATCTGCTTTTGCCCTAGCCATCAGTCCTACCACCTGACATACCCCTCAAGGACCACCCCAAATACCCTGTTTTCCACTACTATAGTCCTAAGTCTAACCTCGACGTCTTGATAAGGTGCATAAACCCCAATCTCAATTTCCTATGTCTCTGAGGATAACCATTTAGAAGCATCATTGACACATCCAAGATTAGCCAACCAACCAACACGTTGTTTTCTTTATTTCTTTTACTTAATTTGCGTGAAAGTAACCTCTGACATCCTATATCATCCTTCTCTTTCTTTATGCTCAGGTTGATAAATTACTGCTTTATCGTCCAAGATAGGATTTCATTTAAACAGATGTTGAAATCCTCAAGCAGAAATGATCTGCGGACGTAAAATCTGTGTCATCCATATATCTTACAATAAGCTAAAAGTACTGTTATTTGTAGTTCTGAAAGTACTTCTAAGATAAACTAAATTTCATGAAGTTAAAAAGTGGAAGCCATAAATTTTTTATTGATTAGAGAGGAAACTGCAGTCCATTGCGAGTAGATGTTCCTTAAGACATTGCAAAGGTGGACGACTCTAGTATTTTCAAAGCTCGACAGTACCTTCTGCACCTCTAGAAAATTTATGTGATCTCAAGTTAGGGTCATTGGAATGGTTAGTATATAGCCTTTCTTCATATTAATTTATCCATTCATCAATTGTGTATAAGGATGGTATCTTCAAGAATGATCTCACAAGAGGATGATAGAATGGATAGATAAGGTTCTTCTAGGCCAAAATCCTAGTACCGAATGAATGCATGGCACTCAAACTAGTCTTTGACCAAAAATTATATGAGAGGTTTGCAGATTCATACTTCAATAAGGATCAAACGGACTCATAGACTCATTGACTAACTTTTTTTATGTCACAGATATGAGAATCAAGGAGCCTAATATGTCTGTTTATTGGCAATATAGAATGATTGGTCCATTGCCTACTGCATACCTCTAGGTCACTCTCTGATACTCCATGGCAAACAAGTACAATCCGCTTACTAGTTTTTCTGCCTGCAGAACTTCCCCCTGCTACAGGTGATCCTGGGGTCTGCATCATCCAAAATTAAGCCACAGCAAAAAGATAATCAGATATATTACAAACCAGAGCCTTGAAGTCCAAACTCCAGATAAAGCCATAAAGAACAAAGATTGCATCAAGTGGTTGAAAAATAAAATAAATCAAAAGAAGATTGAACCTTTGATTGTCTGACAATCAAATGAAATCTGACGGCCTCTTGTGTAGAGAGCCTAATTAGAATATGGGATTAAAATGAGTATAATGAAGCAATATGAATAGAGGATTCATATTTAGCAGAGTAAACTAGCTTATGATTTGATTTTGAGGCATGATTGTCGTTGCTGTTGTACATTCTTGCATCCAGATAGAGGGCTGGACCAATCATTGTATATAAATGAATGTTATTACAGCTTTAGAAACTTTCTGAAAGGAAGATATTTTAGGTAGAATTTCCTTGTCTAAGCCAGCAGTTTTTCTGATCATCAAATCTTCATGTCACAACGAAGATAACTAGCAGGAGAATTTTCCTTTTCTTGATACCTTTATATATAATGATTGAGTCAAAGTGTAACCAGATTGGATACCTGATTTAAACGATTAAGGCAGATACTTGGGGTTCCGCCCTCAGGTTGTGGAGTGAAGTCCAGCACACTAACCCCACAATTGCTCTGAAGTAGAATCCTGAAGTACTCGGTTCCTAATCCTGATGATGGTGAAACAAATATAAAAGATAGGATCAGACTGCTAGCAGACGTTAGAAACCTTAAATTAAACTATGATTACATTAAGTAAAGCATACCAATAGCTGTTGCAACGAGAGCCTGATTAACTGCATTATGAGCAACTACTAGGACAGACTTGCTTTCATGGACCAAGATTTTGTCCCAGCAGCTTTTAGCACGAGCCCACAACTCTCTCACTGGATAGTGACCGTCAATAATGAAATTTGGTGCATCTATTTGCCATTGACGAAAAGCTTCACCATATTTAGCTTTTCCTTCATGTTTCAGGAGGCCCTAGAGCAGACATATGTTTCCACATCAGGAATACAATTAGATTCGGACGCATAGTCCTGTCAGTCACACTGAAGCATGAGTGGTCCACATGCAAACAGACAACAAGAATAACTTTTGCCATCTTGTTGCCATATTCACAGATTTTAAGTCCAAGAGAAAAATACAAAGTAGAGGTGTAAACTACAACTGACTTGGAATGAGTATAGGTCAATTTCCCTCATGTCAGAATCAGTAATGATCTCCTCTTCACGAGCACCCCAAATTATCTCAGCTGTCCTCTTCGAGCGACGCAGTGGACTGGAACATGCAGGCCACCTCTGTCAATCATTTTGGAAATATAAAAATGACTAGCAAGAGACTCTTTTTCTCTACATGCATCAGCTAAAAGTGAAATTATCATGCAATTTATGGTCACAGACTATTTGAAACGCTTTAACTTCTCTCCAGCATTTAAGATCAAGGATAAACTTCAACATGCATATAACTGCAGTTAATCTAGAAATTACTTCTCCCTTATCTATTTCTTTAAGTAATTGGTGGTTCCTCTATCCTTTGCAGAGAGTATACATGCACAAACATATACAAGACGGCTCCTCTGACTAAAAGGTTGCCAGTAGAAAACTGATAAGTATTAAATACCCTAATGCCTATTAGGATTTCCATTTGAGTGCTCAGAAAATTTTGAAACTTGGAAATACTAAAATTACTTAAGTAAAGATAGAACTTTTTTTCATCTCTTTATGATCATTTCAGGGATTTGGCACAACTGGAACCATGCTGGATCAATCAAACCAATCTATCAGACAACCTAAAAAGGTTGTCTCTTTTCCTCAGCACTAATTGCAAAGAAACTCAGTGTTCTTGTTCAGCTCCCTTAAATTAAATCCTGAGTTTCTTTGATCATCGATTGACACCACTTTTTCCTGGTCCCTACAGAGTCAACACAGTTGTGCACTTGAAGGATAAATCCACAGGATTGATGCCTGATTAGTCAACATTTGAGCAATTTTCCTGTTTCCGGTAAAGAAATGGATCTTTAACTCAACCCCAAAAAGCTAGCTCGATTTATAAGGAGACCAATTGCCCACCCCTTTTCCAATGTGGGACTTATTAACAGTTCCTACTGGTGAAATTGCCTTTAAGGCAGAGTTATCTAAGTTGTAATCATATCCCAACCCCTAAAGTACTTCAATCGTAATATTTGGTAAAATAAAGCATAAATCTCTGACGAAAATAAAAAAATTAGGTATAAAACCTTGAAAAGCAGATATCGAAGGAGTCATCAATAAGCATTTGTCGAGAAGTTTCAGCTTGAGATTCTCCTTTAGAGGTAAGAACTGAGAAATCGGAGCTTCCCTGAATCCGACCCTCCGCATTCCACGTGCTTTGCCCATGCCTCACCAGCACCACCCTCTTCGCCCCCTTTATCGCCGGAAATTCCAAACCCTTTAAACCCAGAGATTCCTTCCGCTCCTCTGATGATTTATCGATTTCTTGAGCAACACTTGAAGAGCGTACAATTGCAAATAAGGGTCTGTTTGGATTGTGAAAAGGCAAATTCTTGGGTAGTTTTGGGTTGAAGAAAGAGCTTGCAGCTATGGAGTACATACTGTAAATTTCTTTGATTTTTTTCCTCTATTTCTGAAAATGGTGATTCCCTCTAATATTTTTGGCGCTAAAAGACGATGGAATATTTAGTACTCCTATTATTTATGTGGTTACCGTTTGGTTTGGATCGATAAAATCAACTATAGCAACAAAGGATCAGAAGAAGCCAAAGAGCGACACGTGTTAAATAATTTTATTAGTCTATTTTATTTTTAGTTTTATTTCCATAAACCAAAATTTGTTTTCTTTTTGGAAAATAAAGTTTAAATTTGCCATATGATTATCTAAAATGGTCTAGTTTTATCTTTGTTAGGAAGCTCTTTACCTCTGATGTGAAACTTTTCGATACAAGTTTGAATTGAATTGAACTTTAATATAGATACCAAACATTAAATAAATTGGTATAGTTATAAATTAACTCACGTGTGCTTTTATTTATATTTCGCCTAAAAATAACTTACGACGGGGTTTATATTTCGCCAAATGTTTTTAGTGTGAATTGGATGTCCATTTACATAAGCCATAAACACCCAATAATGCATCATATATAGTACATACTACGTATATAGTGTCTAGGGCTGTTAAAAACTGAATCGAAACCGATAACCCGAATCGTAAAAAAATTATTGATTTATCAGTAATGGGTTATTGGTTTAGTGGTTCTGATAACGATTTTGATTTTTTTTTTATCAGGTTATCAGTTCTTAACGGTTTGATGTTTTTTCTTAACGAGTTAACCGATAACCCGATAGTAAATTAAATAATTATATTTATACCATTTTGTATATAAAGTCCTTGACTTAGAGTTTGGTTTCCTACTTTTATTTATGGTTTTCTCAAACTCTTGGTTATTCTACAATGTAAAAGTGTTTGCTTTTGAGCAAGATGTAATTTGTGAACTCATGTACATGGTTCATTTGGTTTGTCACCTTGTTTCTAAGTGATTTTCAATGTGTTTTTTTGTGTCAAATCTTAACGGTTAAACCGATAACGATCAATAACCGATAAGCCAAGATCTTAATGGTTCAATGACGGTTTAGCATCTCTACAAACCGATAACCAATAAGTCAAACCGATAAACTTTGAAACCGAACCGAACCGACCGATACACAGCCATAATAGTGTCCACCAATTTAACATGGAGGCAATCATCACAAGATAAAATCGTGGGAGTATATAGGATCTTTTTATGATTTCGATTTTTGTTAAAGGGTTCAAAATATGAAGAAAAAAAAAACAAATATTTGAAGAAGTCAAAAGGTGTTCAATATCTATTCCTATATTATATACATAAATAATGTAATTTTCCATCGAAAGAGATTTGAGTGAACCCCTACGGTCCTACCTGGCTCCACGCATGTTAGCTACCATGTGAAGATGTCCAACTACTTTTAAGTACTTTGATGTAGAGTATTCTCTATTGAGTAAATGATACTGATAACATTCAATGTTAACATTATAAAATTGTGGTTTCACCTTCCTCTTTTACAAGGTAAATGTAACGATCCGAACCGTCGTTAATTAGGAAATGAAAAACGTCAGGAAAACTGGATCCCTCAACCCGCCAGAGCGGGCTAGATGCCGCTAGGGCGGTGGCGCTCTAGCGGGATAAATGGCCGCCAGAGCGGGATGGGGGAGACAAAATGTAAATAACGCGAAGTCTGATTTTTTCCCTTTTTCCAAAAACACCAAAAGAGGCGAGAATCACCCCAGAAACCCTCAAAAGGCTGCTCTAGGCTTGGGAAGGAGGGAGAAAGAGATTTCTAGCGTAAAGATGTCGAAAGCTTGCGGATTTCCAGTCAAAATCCACCGTCTCATCGTTCAGAAGCTTGGATTGGAGCTATAATCCCTCTGCGAATGCTTGGCTCCCAGGCAGGCTAGGTTTATTTAATTGAGTAGTTGTAAATCTATAATTCACTGCGTAGTATAGAGGAATTGATGGTAGAATTCATGCGTAGGCTTTCGTGTACCGAAGAAGAGACAGTTGTACATGTATTCCTAAGTATTACGTCAGACGTATACCGTAGGGGAAAACCCTAGCTCGTGAAATAGGGTTTAGGTAATGGTTTGATTCCTAATTGTGTGATGTATGTCGATTGTTTGCTTATTGATATGTATGCGTGAAGGCGAATCATGAAAAATGGAAACGAACCTAATGAATTGATTATGAACAATGCATGCCATGAACTTGAGTACTTGACTATATGATGTGAGTATTGTACGTTATGGATATGATTGTGCTAATTGGAACGGGTGTCACGTACCGACACACTAACATTGCATTGGATCGGATGTCACGTACCGACATACATATTGGAACGGGTGTTACGTACCGACATACTAACATTGCATTGGATCGGATGTCACGTACCGACATACATATTGGAACGGGTGTCACGATCCGACACACTAACTTGGATCGGGTGTCACGATCCGGCACACTAACAGATTGGGTATGGGTTTCATGAGAGGACCATTGTGTTGTTATATCTATGTGTTATTGAGAATGTGGAGTTGTACATTGCTCCTAAAATGATAACTGGATTGCGCACTATATGTATACGCATGAGTTTGGGGCACCGTAAGGTAATTGTGTATATCTCGTAATGAATGAATTGTGAATGGTTAGCCCAATTCGGGATGTGGTATGGTAAGTGGGGACCAATGGTCCTAGTGTTAATAGGTATTACTAAAGAGGTGGTCATGTGTATTGTTGTTAAGGATTGGGGGTGATGCTATGTCGTCTTATTAATAATTAAGCAGTACCCGGATAAGATTTTAGTAATAAAACGGTGATAGACTTGATGGAAGGTACTATGGAGTCGAGGGTTGATTGGTGATGTGAAAGAAGTAAGGGGTATGCCTTGAGTGGTTGGCCGGGTTGGTAGTGGTTACATCCGGAAACTCCTCTAAGAGCTAAAATGGTTAACTTATGATTAAGAATAGAATACTAAAGGGTTAGAGTCAAGTGTACTAGTGTGATTTAAAGTATCCGGTAATAGTAAGGCAGGAAAATATAAAGATGTTTTGCTGGTTGATTTCTTATATTATGCGGTGGGTATCGGGTTGACCGATGATGCCTACCAGTACGTGTGGTTTGTATTGATACTACTCTTGCTATGTCTTTGGCAAAGTCTGGATGCAGGTTCAGTGATGTCTCATAGGTGAAGACGAAGATAATCTCCAACAGCTTCTATGTTTCCTTCCGCGTGGTGGAAGCTGTGTCAAGTGTTAAATATGTGTACCTTGAAATCTTAGTAGCTCTTGTACTTGTTTAGACTAGATCCCTGGGGTGTTCATTACTTTACAAGTCTTAACTCGAATTGTTTAAAACTCTTATTTTATGAAAATCTCCATGAAATTGATTTTTATCTTAGTTTTCTTAATCTTCTGCATGTTTTTCACTGTTTGGGAATTGAGGGTTCTCCTACTTAGGTACTAGAGTAGGTGCCCGCACGGCCCGGTGGGTTGGATCGTGACAGTAAAATAAGTTTGTTATTGAGCATACTTAGAGTCATAACACTTCTAAAATGATTAACCTTCTTAAAATTGTAGTAATAGTGTTCATATCCATTTGCGCATACACCTATCAAGCACATGTATGAAATAATATTGTCCGCTAAAATTTAGATAGTCGAGAAAAATGACCTGATATCATTTTTATTGAAATTCAAAACATGGCAAAGAAAAAGGGTTGTTCGAGACTTTGGCATAAGCAAAGGAATCAATTTAAGCAATAAAATCATTTTTCATACGATTCCTCTAGCAAAGTACAGAGTATTTAAAAGCAAAGTTTGACTTCCCTAGAAATTATATAAAAACATGAAGCATGCATGTGAGAATAATGAAAATGGAAAAAGGGATTGCATTGTTACATCAAATATTGTACAAAGAAATAAACATTTTTTGGTTGATATAGCAATTATTCGTATATCAATAAGATTAGTTTAGTCTTAGTTTAAAATATAATATATATTCTCATGTTCTATTAGTCAAATATATTTAAAAATATGTTCTCCACGAAAATAATTTCTTAAAAATGAAGAAAATAATTATTCTTGATGAGAATAGAAAGATAAGTTTCGTAAATTATCTCCCCGGAAACTATAACCACCACTCCTCACATACACACTCCCATATCCCACCCACCTCATCTGATAGAGTTATAGTATTTATCGAGATCATATTTATGAGATACCATCCTTTGCTTACTCATCAGTTATCATACATGATCTCTTAGTTATCTAAGAAAATGATATTGGGAAGCTTATTGAGTTCTTAAAAATAAAAAAAATTAATCATTTATTTTTCAGTAAACATTTTAATTCGTTCGTACCAAACAATGGTACACATGTACACCCTAAAATGAATTCATAAGAAGGTAATTGCTATAAATCCTATCCTATCTGTAAATTTAACCTGCATGCACACTCTTCAAAATCTAATTTAATTTTACAGCTAATAAACTACGTGACATGAGAATGGGCCTACTTGCGTACTGCCAATTTATGTTTTTATCAAAAATTCTAAATTTTATAACCTCGTTCCAAAATAAGTATCGATAGGGTGTGTTTGGTACGGAGCAAAATAGTTTATGTGAAATGTCTTTTTATTTTTGGTGTTTGGTTGGATAAAATTTTGGAAAATAATGAAAGTAGTGAACAAGTTCTATAAGTGACATTTTATGTTTATTATAATATAATTTTTAGGAATCCCATAGTGTAAGGAGCAAATTACATTTTATCCCTACTCTTTTTCAGTTTACAAAAATCTCTTAAATTGTTGCCATCCGGATACATCTCATTTTTCCGGATACATCACATTTGATACATTATACAACTAGTTTTTTGAGATTAAAAATGAAACAAAATATAAAATTAAATGTCAGTTCTCTAAATCATGCAAATCAAATTGATGTCAATCTCTCCCAAATAACACCTCCAAACAATTCAATTTTAAATTCTCTTCTCTCAAATCTCTCCCAAATCGTAACAGATTAAAAAAAAAAAACAAATTTTATATAGTTATGTATCATATACAAAAAAAAAACTATGAATATGATATACACTGATTTATTTATAAAACAGTGTTGCAGATACTTAACAACATGCGGTACATCACAACATCTGATACATAACTATGTTGTATACATAACAAAGTTATGTGTCATATACATAACTCTGAATATGATACAAACCGATTTTGTTATAAAACATTAGTGTTTATGTATCAACAGTAATATTAGATAGCGTCTACCGATACATATCCTTCTACTAGTTGAATAAGGCTGGGTGTATGTATCATTAATAAAAGATAACGAAATTTGTAATATTTGTGTATCCAATCCATAACTATGAACATGATACATACTAATTTGTGTTTCAATAAATTTGGATTATGTAGCAAAACTAATATTTGAAAACATATATTGTACATTATAAAATTGTAATGTATCATAAAGGTGAAACGAACGAATTATACATTAATTTAAAAATCAAAATCAACTAGATACATTGAAAGATCTGAACCCATATGTATCTGAAAAAGATGACCAAAAAATCGGAAAAAAAGTCAACAATCCGATTTGCCTCAAAGAAAAAAAAATGACGAAGAAATCCTTCTACACTTTCTCTTTTGCTCTGTATCAACTCCCGTAGCTTTTTCTTCACTTTCAATAATGGTGTCACCTATGGATCTCGACCCAAAGTCCTTGCTGGAGCCACCAACAACTCGACCTTTTCCTCCCTTTTTAGCGTTTTTTCCATAATCTATTTTGAAGTTGAGGATGCATCCTTCTTCGATTAAATTTGTGGATGAAAAAGCTAAAATCACTGATGAAGTAGAAAGAAAAAAATAGATGAAGAAGAATAACTACCTCTTCAATAACTTGCAATTGATAAATCAGAAAAGATTTGAAATTCAAAAATAGAGTGATTGAGATAATTGATGATACGTGATTTTAGGCGTGAAAAAAGGGGGGAAAATCTTTGGGTGATAGTTTACAGTGATGTATCCGAAAAAGTTAGAGAAATTGTGGAAAAGAGGGATTTTTGTAATTTTTTCGAATGGTAGGGAATAATAGAAAATATGGTAAAAAAAGGATATATAGTTAGGTAATTAATCTTTTATTATATCCTTCTCACTCACCCAAAGCCACAAACCCTACCCTTTGACTATCCCACCCCTACCACCCCCGAGGCCCCACTTCTCATCCCCTTCCATTCCTATAATATTTTGATAGATTACATATACGTACTTTTAAGATAATATATTTTTGCTTACTTACCAAACATTAGAAAGTATGTAAGAAACTAACTTATTTTTCAAGAATATTTTTTCATGAAAAATGTTCTCCTTCGTACCTGGCCAATCACACCCTTTGCTCATTTTAGGTCCAATACGAGAAAATATAAATGCAAAATTTACGATGTTATCCTTATTTGTTAGATATTTTTTCTTGAGAGTTAAACACTATTAAAAAGAAATGGTTCTTTAATATAAGACTATAGTTGAAAACAATTATTATTATTTGTCTTAAAATTCTAAAACGATACTTATTTTGAGACGGAAGAAATAAGCGACAATATTATGAGAAAATTCTTAAGATTTTTGAAAATAAATAGACAATTTCCACGTGCTCCATAGACTTGTAATTTTAACTTATATTATACGAAAGAAAAAGGATACTGCTTAGACTTTTGACAACAACAAAAAACAAGTGTCAATCAAAAAACTAAGCAAGCTCCTAGAAGTTGTGTCCAGGTCAATTTGATCCAAAGCTTTGTTGAAATTTAATGTTATTTTTGACCCATTGGACACGTTTTGGAATATTTTTATTTATAATACTATATGTTAAAGAGCCTCTTCATTAAAAGAATGTTCCAAGAAAAAGGAGAGGAAACTGCAACGTGACCAAACAATACAATTTTGACTGCTAAGGAAATTTCAACAATCATTTAACAACTCTTAACCACCTTTTTTTTTTTTACTAATCTGACAAAAAACATCTACTGTGATAATTAATAAAATACAGAACCTAATAATACACGTTATGCAATACTCATATTTTCAATTAATTCTAATATATATCGCTTAGAAATCATTTAAGGAAGGGAAAAAACTTAACTATACAAATTAAGTACCTTAATTATTATTATATGACAATATATTTTTTTTCCGCCTATATAACAATAGTTTTTTTTCAAAGTTACGTTTTACTATTAAAAAAAAAGTAAAAAAACGGTTGATTAGTGCTCCACGATTTCTGCTATTCCCAATATTTCTCAAATGTTTTACCTTCCTTGATTTGCTCAAATTGATTATAAATATTCTCTCCTATCAACAAAAGGTTTCTTAGCAAATATAGAACTCTCTTTCTGTTCATTTCTGGTCCACTTCAATCATGGATACTAACAATTATTCAATTCTAATTCAATATAAAGGACGTTGGGACGCAACAGGTATTAATGATAATTCAATATTTAATTGGTGTTTTTCTAATTGATTTTTGTAATTGAAAAACTTGATGGTTACGTTGTGGAATACTATGTTTGGTATTTGATTTTGTGTTACAAGCGAAAAAAACAACGTTGCAAATTACTTTTAAAAATTGAGTTTTAGCTATTATGTGTCGTTTAGTTATTTAATTAATGGTGTAATATATGTTGTTTTTGTTATTCACCAATTTTGTGTTCAGATTTTTTTTAATTAATTCTTTGGGTTTTTTTAGGGTTTTGATAATCGAAATACAAAAATATTTAGTGATAATATGTTTTGGTAATTGATTTGGTGAAAGTGATCATTTTTTAATTATCAAAATGTTGGACTGCATGTTTGTTGTAATACTGTTTTTTTTTGTGTCATTCGGAGTTGGTTTTTTTGTACTACTGATGGTGAACATGTTGATTATCCGTTGGTACATAAATATGGTGTATATGGTGTAAACACCATATTTAAAAATTGAGTTTTAGCTATTATGAGTCATTTAGTTATTTAATTAATGGTGTAATATATGTTGTTGTTGTTATTCACCAATTTCGTGTTCATATTTTTTATTTATTAATTCTTTGGTTTTTTTAGGTTTTTGATAATCGGAATACAAAAATATTTAGTGATAATATGTTTTGGTAATTGATTTGGTGAAAGTGATCGTTTTTTGATTATCAAAATGTTGGACTGCATGTTTGTTGTAATACTAATTTTTTTGGTGTCATTCGGAGTTGGTTTTTTGATACTACTGATGGTGAACATGTTGATAATCCGTTGGTACATAAATATGGTGTATATGGTGTAAACACCATAGTTAAGTTAAAAATTATATTTTCAGCAAAAAGCATGCTTAAAAACATAATATATAATTTGAATACATTGAACAACCCATTCTCTTTGACAAGATTCATTACGAATAAGTTTTGGTATGAAATAGGCAGATACGTTGATTACGATATTGAAGAAGTGATATATGATGAAAACACCAACTATGAAGGGTTAATTGCCACTATTGCTTCGCAATTAGGTGTGGACACAACAATATTTCATTTAGAACTGAAATATGTCGTGAGTGGTCCATCACCACCAATGAAGATTCATAACGATATGGGTGTCCAAGTAACGATCGAAAGAAGGGACTCAACGAAGGAAAATACAAGAGGAGTAAAATCACTTGTAGTAAATGTGGTACATCAGGGCATAACAAAAAGACGTGCCCTAAGTTTGCAAATCAGAAAGAACAATGATGTATTAATTTGCAACTTTTTTGGTTGGTATTTTCTTGCTTCTTGTAAAACTTCTGAAATTTTTTAGGAATGATAAAATGCAGTTTTATCACCAACCATTACATGTTTATTAAGCCTAGGGCCTTTACGGGGGGGAGTCTTATCCATCGAACGGATTAAAAGGTTAACAATGGTAAATTTCGTGGTAAATAGATGAACTGATTTAGTGGGTGATTTTGGTTCTTCAGCCGATATGAATAGAGGAAGATGGAGGGTGATTTTAGTTCTTCACCCGATATGAACAGAGGAAGATGGATGGTAGAAAACTGATCAACAGAATATGGATGGTTTAGGCGTTATAAATAATATTTTTACTTGGAACAAACAATCACCTAGATACCTACATCATCTTTATTGGTAACATGAGGAGTTTTATCAAAAAGGAAGCAAATAATTCTAATCCCTATAAAAAAGCCATTAACCGTAAAGAAAGTAAATAACAAAATAAATAAACGTGTATATATGGGTCTGTATTGAAGAGATAATATTTAATACCCTAATTATGCTCCACATAAAAAGGCACGTAATAAAAAAAGCATGAGGATTTGATAAGAGATTGGAGATGTAATTAAAAAACAAGAGAGAAAATCGAAAATAATAATAATTATTTTGTTATCTATGTAATTAAAAAACTATTTGTGTAATTATATATAAATATATTGATTTTAGGTTAATTAAAGTCTTAAGATGTATACTTTTGTAATTTACATTTTAAGGAATATATGCTCTCTAATAAAATAAAAAATTATTTTCAGAACTCGAACTCAAATTTTTTTATGAAGATCATTACTTTAATTTAGTGTTTATAATAAATATAAGGTACCATATACGACACATCAATTAAATTGTGTGCATAGACAAACATACATGTTACATGTAATATAATCCACACATCAAAACCTAATGTACAAGATATCATTATTATCACCATAGTCCATCTGGCAAGTTCGATTGGGTGGGACAACAAAGATTATGGTGTTAAATCATCATACTCCTAAATAGTTAGTGAATCAAAGAGTCCTAATTAATCATAACATTTAATAATTAGTGTCACTAATTAAATAGTGTTAGCTAGCTAGGTGTGTCATTTGGTTGTAGGTAAGAATATATAGGAAATATTAAGCCACACATCAAATTTAGGCACTATATCTAGTTTCAATTATATAGTGATAGTTTGAGG
This sequence comes from Solanum etuberosum, assembly GCA_029582245.1. Lineage (NCBI taxonomy): Eukaryota > Viridiplantae > Streptophyta > Magnoliopsida > Solanales > Solanaceae > Solanum > Solanum etuberosum. The sequence goes on along the minus strand of JAJONR010003514.1, from coordinate 44,288 downwards.
TTTTATAATTGATGTGTGAATATACTTTTTATTATTTGCGTGAATATAATTAGACAAAAAAAATTATATACATGAATACATTTATTAAATGTATGAATACAATATTACTTAAATAACTTGATGTCCATTGAATGTAGAGGGCGACTGCTAGTTAGCTGGGAAAAAAATAGGTTTTAACGTTCGTTTCTCCTAATTTGACATTAATATTACCCTCTTGTTATATGCTTTACCACTAGAAATTAGAATTTACATCAATAATCTTATCCGTAATTGATAAATTAAAATAGATTTTTAGTTTTACGTCATTGTTTAATTTAATTTTGATCCAACCTATTTTGATAACAATAAATGTTGAACGAATCAAATCATAATTCGTTAATTGCATTTGAATCATCTTAGCCACATATATATATTCACCAAACTTGATCTATCAATTAATGATGTAGGCGAATGTGATAAGGGATGAATAATCCAAATATAAGCGGATTTGATAAGAGATTGGAGATGCAGAAATAGTACGTCCTTATTTTTTTTAAACCCTCTCTAGGAACTTTAACCATTTTACTCCCTTGATAACTCGAACTCACAATCTTAAGTTTGGAGATAAAAAATGTGTACCACCTGAACAACCTCCTCTTGTTGCAAAAATAGTACACTACAGGAAAAGTGTGAATTACATGGAGATTTTCCTAGGGATTAGTATGAAAATCCGCAGTAAACTTATTTTCCTGCAAATTTTCATACTAATCCCCAGGAAAATCCCCATGTAATTCACTCTTTTCTTGTAGTGGTACTTCGAGATTCATTACGCGGCTAAATACTTTTGTTCTTCTTGACAATCGTTATTTTGACACTTTTTATAAAAAAAAATTAAAATGAAACGGTTCAAGAATGTCAACCGCTCGAAATGAATTTCCAAATGCATAGATTTATCGATATATAATCAAATTCTTATTAGTGATTGATTATTTATAATTTAAATTTAAAAATGACTTTATTAATATTCTTTTACACAAGTAGCTTGATCTTCACTTGCAAAAATGACAAGTAGACAAATTTTATGGCATATCTGGTATTTTAAAATCAAGAATTTGGCTTATAAAATTGGGAGTGAGAGCTGTTAGTGATTAAAGGCATAAAATGGCTAAATATGTAAGATAAATATATTTTTAAAAAGCGATGCAAGAACGTATTCGTTTATCTAAGCTTCTTTCATGTGCATTAGCTCCCTCATCGTAGATGGTTCAGCCACGCTCGATGCCACGAAATGATTGAGAACTACGATGGAGTCGAAATGCATTTTCTTCTTTGTATTCAATAAGTATTGCATGACCAAATAATTCAAGGAAGGGCGGACTGCGGGGAGGGTTTTTAAGTAGATGACTCGTCGGGCGGTCGGAGCGGGACTTCTTTATATTTAATTATTAACAAATGGCGTGGATGAACTATTTTTCATAATTGGATACAATATTTGAGCTTTTTTGCAAGTTATAATAAAACCTCCCTTTTAGAGTAAGATTTTCACCACCTCAAATATTGACAGATTTCTGTCACCTATTTCTTCCCCTCCTCCCTAAGACCCTAACATAAGTATTTTTTTGAAAAATAAAGGCCGACCTTTTACTTTCCCTTTAAGTTTGTGGTGTAGTGCATTTACCTCCTTAAGTTTCCCTCTAAGTTTGTGGAGTAGAAGGCATTAACTTTTTTCTTAAGTTGGTAATGTAGTGCATTTAACTCCTTTCTAGGTATGATGTTTAGAGCTTCTTTTCATCGTAATGTCCGCGCCAACTTCTCCACCAATAACATGTATTAGGTAATTATGTTCACCAAGGTTAGGATAGATAAAAAAAATCAGAATTGAACTTGAGGCATCACGGTTCTAACCAGTCACACCCTTTTTTCTTAAGTTGGTAATGTAGTGCATTTAACTCCTTTCTAGGTATGATGTTTAGAGCTTCTTTTCATCGTAATGTCCGCGCCAGCTTCTCCACCAATAACATGTATTAGGTAATTATGTTCACCAAGATTAGGATAGATAAAAAAAATCAGAATTGAACTTGAGGCCTCACGATTCTAACCAGTCACACCCTTAGATATGCATAGCTACATCTCATATTTATTTGATGACATATTTCATATTGAGGCTTTAAGTATTATTGTAATAATTTAATTACATATTTTTATCGTGCTATGAACGGATTAAAACAGACAAAGTATAAATCAACTAAATATAGAACCATATGTTGCAATATTGACCTTTAAATAAATACAGAATTCTAAATCAATAATTTTAAAAGTACACAACAAATTACATATTTTAAAAGTTGAATTCATAAGATTAAAGTCTTAAAGTCATATTATTATCGAATGGTGATAAATTTCCTCTTTGTACTATTTTGATTAGCTTGCATGGTTATTTTAGGTTAAAAAAAGGGAAAATATACTACTCATATTACACTTTTTTATAACCAAAAAAAGAGTTAAATATATAGTTTTCTCATGCCCTTTGCTCCTTTAATCACAATATATTCATTTTCTTTTGAGTCCCTTCACATTTACCTTTCCCTCTTGTAAGCTTTTATTAACTTTCTAACCACCAATAAGTGCTAATCACTTTCCATTAATTAATAATCTCAACAACCTAGAATCACCTTTAACAACTGTATTAGTCATTAGTATTTGGCTACATAATTTTGGGTGCACCAATATGTACTCCATGAGCTTCTAAAATTTCAAACTTTTTGTCATTGTTCATCTTTACTCAAGTTGAATTTACTTTTAGATGACATAGGCTGAGTTTAAATAACATATAATTTGTTTCAATTTGTTTGAAATTTGGATATTTTTTATTGTAATTAAAAGACAAAAAAAAAAAGTTTGGAAATCCAATTATGCTTATGAGCACCTAAATTCAAAATGTTGCACGATTTGTCAATCCGTCGCAACCACACACAAAAAAAGAAAACAATAATGTGGTCATCCATACATATATTTTAAGTTGAAATTTGAGACATTAAGTTTTTAAAATTGTGGTTGGACATAAATTTTACAATCTCAAAAATTTGAATTTGTGTTTATACATGCATTTTACAGAGCTTCCATTAGATCATAGATTTTGAAGTTAAAACTTGAAAGTTTGAATTGTTTTTGAAATTTAAAGTCATTGAATCAAATTTTCAAAATCTGTCCAAACAAATATTTGAGAATATATTTTCAAAATCTATAACTAAACACTAGTGAAATAATATGTAGGCATAAACATAAATATGCTTTTGAACTTGAGCTCAATTGTGCCTTCCTCCAAAATGTGTATAACTAGAAATTTAAATCGTACATAACAAAATACAAATAATTTAAGTGTATCTCACTTAAATTATCATTATTTATACAAATATAAATATGTACATTCAAAACCTGTTAACTTAAATCAAAGTCAGGACAAAGAAAACATAAAATAATATAGTATATACTAAGGTATTATTATATGCATAGAGAAAATACTAGTAGGAGAAAGGAAAAGGGGCGGGGGTAGGTGTAAGATTGACCGAACGACTATCGCACACCACCACCATTTTCATCAATACCTACCAGTCTACCCACTAATATATAAACCCCCTTTCCCTTCTTTTATTTCTCAGCTTGCACGTTCCCTTCCTAAAAGAGAACTACAAGCTTCAATCTTTTACTCTTTCAATTCATTTCGTTACTCAAATTTTATAGATTTACTTTCAATTTAACGAGATTATATCAGAATGCATACCATTACTCCGTCATCGGGTGTGAGTCTCAAATCCTTAGTCCGGCAAACATCGCCGCCGCCGGGTCAGATAAACCGGTTCGTACCGGTACGACTCGTTGTCCAATGCGGGTACCGGTTTGACTCAGCCAACACGAACGCTAGTACTGTGAATACCAACGGTGTTCCAGCGAGCAACAACTTCGCCGGCCATGTCGGAGCGTCAAGAGCTGACTGGCAGAGCTCTTGCGCTATTCTGGCTAGCAAGGTTGTTTCGCAGCAGCAGGATACTGAGAAAACAGGTGGAGCTGGTGAGATAACTGTCGTGAACGGACACAAAACTCTGGATCTCGTTCCTATTGATAACAATCTCCCCAAGCCGCTCACAATTACTGATCTCTCTCCTGCGCCGATGCACGGCTCGCAGCTTCGCGTAGCCTACCAAGGAGTACCCGGTGCGTATAGTGAAGCTGCTGCTGGAAAGGCTTATCCTAAATGTGAAGCCATACCTTGCGATCAATTTGAGGTTGCATTTCAAGCCGTGGAACTCTGGATCGCAGATCGTGCAGTACTCCCTGTAGAAAATTCTCTTGGAGGTTCAATTCACCGCAACTACGATCTCCTCCTCCGTCACCGTCTCCACATAGTCGGCGAAGTCCAACTTCCCGTTCATCACTGCCTCTTAGCTCTTCCAGGCGTTCGTAAAGAGTACCTAACCAGAGTCATCAGCCATCCACAAGCCTTAGCCCAGTGTGAGCTCACTCTCACAAAACTCGGCCTAAACGTAGTGCGTGAAGCCGTCGACGACACCGCCGGAGCTGCGGAATACATCGCCGCCAACAACCTCCGTGACACAGCCGCAATCGCGTCCGCACGCGCCGCAGAACTATACGGTCTACAGATCCTGTCCGAAGGAATCCAGGACGATTCAAGCAACGTGACTCGATTCGTTATGTTAGCCAGAGAACCAATAATTCCACGAACCGATCGTCCATTCAAGACGAGCATAGTTTTCGCACACGACAAAGGAACGAGCGTGCTGTTCAAGGTGTTATCAGCTTTCGCTTTTAGGAATATCAGCTTGACGAAGATCGAGTCTCGGCCACATCGTAACCGGCCGATTCGATTGGTGGATGATGCGAATGTGGGAACGGCAAAGCATTTTGAATACATGTTCTATGTAGATTTTGAAGCGTCAATGGCGGACGTGAGGGCACAGAATGCGTTGGCTGAAGTTCAGGAGTTCACATCTTTCTTGAGGGTATTGGGTAGCTATCCTATGGACATGACCCCATGGTGTCCTTCTAGGGAAGAGTAACAATTCTTTTTCCTACTCAAAATATGAGACGTGAACAAATAATTATTTTCTTTAATTTGTAATTATATTTTCCGAATTAGGAAAAATACAAGCAATTTAAGTTTAATTCCATTGAAATTTTCTTTCTGATTAAATTTTCGGGAAGTATGATTTCACTCTCAAATATATGAAGGTAGAAATGGAAATGGATGTTCAGTATTTTTAAAGTTCAATTTCAATAACTAACAAGATATTGTCTTGATAAATATAATTACGCGAAAGAGATAAATGTTTTTGTCCCTTTGATGCTGGCCTTATTCTGTCCCTAATATATTTGGTGTTTGGTGAATTTTGAATGTCTTTAGAAAAAAGAAAAGAGTTGGACATGTATCATTGTAATATTTTTTTTTAAAAAAAGTAATTATTATTTTCAAAATGATAAATTATTTTTGAAAATTGGACTTGTGTTTATGAATACAAATTAGCGTTGTATTTTACTTCACATCGTTGAGAAATGCTACATGGTTTGATCCTGTCAAAAATCACATATTCGAGAGTAGAAAAATTACCATAAGAATAATTAGCTTACGTTCCTCTTTTGTGAATAATTTAGAATGAACATCATTTTATTAACTAAATATATTTTCCAAAGTGAAAAAATTTCATGACCAAATGCGTCCGCTGGAAGTTAGGTGGGATTGATGAATCTGATTTAGCTTTAGCCTATGAGTTTGTGGTCGCTGCTTTCCTTTTTTTCTTTTTCGCTCATTCGTGTAATGTTCATTTTTTCTAAGTCCCAACTACTTTTTCTTGACTTGTTCAGCTTTCATGGCGGCTGCGTCATACAAGCATTTTACTACTTTTTTTTTAATTGAGAAAATGTGTCCTTTTCTTCTTTAAATAGAAAAATGACATATCCTAACAGGATTTTGAATGAAAATGGCAGGTAGGAGTAGATGCTCATATATACCATAGCACGTACATCCTAAGTTTTCACATTACCTTTTTATTTTCCATTTCTTCATAACCTGGTTTGAAATACAACGACAATATACTCAGTGAAATTTCATAAAGTAGGATGTGGAGAGGGTAAAGTGTATGTATCAGACACTAAACCTCGCAAGGCAAGACAACACTTTACTCTTATTATTCTTCTATCATAATACATGACCTTCACTCCTTCCTATTTAAAGTCATGTCATTGGTTATATGAGGGTTGCACCATATCTTGCCCAATCACTTCTCTCTAATACTTATCCGGCCTCTCTATATCGCTCTGCATACCCACTAGTCCACTACAACCAGCCTCTCGCTCCTCCTCATCGGGGCGTTGATGCACCTCCTCTGCACATGCTTAAACCATCTCAATCTCACTTCCCTCATCTTGTCAGCCACTGAGACCACTCTCACCTTCTCCTGAATAACCTAATTCCTAATTTTGTCACTCCTAATATGTCCACACATCCATCTCAATATCTTCATCTTCACAACATGAATCTTCTGAACATGAGATTTCACCATTGATTTTTTTTCCTCTTCGTGATTTAGTAGAAGAAATAACGTACCGTGAAAATACGTTAATTCTTTGTATAATCGATTTTATAAAGTCAGAGTTTATCATATTGATCCAGGGCAATTTCGAATCAAAATTATAATGGCAAAGATATGAATAAGCCAAACTTTTAATCAAAAACAAAAATTAAACTCTATATCGCAAAATACAAAGATAAATCTAAATCTTTTCCTTGATTTAATTTTGGGAAAGTCTTATTTCACTATCGTGTTGGTGAGGGGAATTGATAGTAAATCATTTTTAAAATTAGTGTGGTAGGTGGATATATATATATGCCTACTAAAACCCCCCAATTGTTAATACATTATGACTCCATACATCATGCCTTATTTTACTTTAAATTAAATTTTTTGACTACATTAACGTCACTCTACTTTACCAATATTATTATCAAAAGTCCTGTTGCTTATAATTAATGAGAGAATCCCAAATTTATATTATCACCTTATTATTTCTCAAATCCAAAAAAAAAAAAAGATGTGGTAGAATTTAATCAAAAATTTCTACAACATTTATAAGTATTATAATTTATAGTATATAACAATTGCAAGAAGAGTTTAATATCATTTATCTTCTTAGCTTTTTGTTAAAAAAAAGACAAATTATTTATGGAAATAACATATGGGAAAAAATAACTTTAAAAAGACACTAATCAGTGGAGGAGTATTAAACAAACGAGGGTTTGGTGGGTTTTGATCAAATATTTATACAACATTTAATCTGATGGAGAAATCTTAATCAATCATCACTACGTCAAAAATATTTTTTAGCGACATTTAAATAATAGTAATAGGTTAAATTGCCGCTAAATATATATTTTTAGCAGCAATTAACACTCTTTCTAAATGTTCTAAAAGCTTATAGCGATATTGGATTTAATTACAATTAATTAATGCTGATAAAGATTTTAGTATTCTTCGTTAATATGTTATTTATTGCAGATAAAAATTATTTTTTATTGTAAGGTGTTTTTATAAATATTATATATAACAATTGCAGGAAGAGTTTGATATCATTTATCTTCTTATCTTTTATTAAAAAAAGACAAATTATTTATGGAAATACATATGGGAAAAAATAACTTTAAAAAGACACTAATCAGTGGAGGAGTATTAAACAAAAATGACAGGATCTTATCCATGATTATAGCTAATTAGTCCTAAAGTGATTTGCTAATTCCAACCATAAATTAAGTCGGCCACTTATTTTCTGTTTATTAAATAATCACAACCACCTTTGTGAGAAATACAGGAGTAGATTAAAAAAAATTACTATATTTTAAGTAGCTAAGAACTTTCATTTAATTTTCAATTTTCAGCTGTGGCTACTCATGAGTTAGGTTTGGATCATAATAATAAAACAAACATTAAAAAAGGGAAGTACAATAGCAAGCTACCAAAAAGATGGTAATGGTTCTAATCAAAAGTTGTTGATGATGGCTGACACCATTAATTTATGATTTAATTTATGATTTAATAATAACTAATTTATGATTTAATTTTTAAACCATTAATTTTTTATTTAATAATAACTAATTTATTGATAATAAAATTAAATCATAAATTAAATCATTCGTTGTATAAATATTAATAATAACTAATTTATGATTTAATTTTTAATAAATTTAGACATAAGTTATTAAATTCGTCACATGAACATATAACCAAACCTTTATATTCGTTCCAAATCTTCTATTTGATGTTTTCCTAAAGAAGTAAATTATTAACATATGGTGAGTGTAAAAAATGTATTCTTCTAATGGAGTTTAATTTGTTGAGTGTCTAAATAAAGTCTTACATCGATAGATCAAACAAAAATAAAGCTACTTATAAGGTATGTCCTTTTTGGGTAATACTGATTTGGCTCAAATCGAATATTATCATATCATTTTAAAAATATCTTTAAACTATTTTAGCTAAATATAATTAGGTATAACATGTTGTTAATCATATTTTTCAAATATAAGTTCATACTAATGAGTAATGATTGACAATTATTTTGAAAAATGTACATTAAAATATTATAAAAGTAAAACCTTCTATAAGATTTATGGACGGCTGAGTATATATTGACAATTTCCACTCAAAGTGTGAATAGGTTTAGATTCTTGAATTTTCCTAATTCATAGTTCTTTTAAAAATAGTTGTTGAACTCAAAATTAATGCCTCAAGACTTATACCTTTAAAATATCTTTTTGAAAACTTTCATTAAAACCCCTTATTAACTATTTTAATTCAAAGTTAGCCTAACCTACTATTTCTTAGGGTCATATACTAAACCTACCGTTTCTTGCACTCCAGGGTATTTGGAAAGGAAACACCAACAACAACAGTGTAATTTCATAAATAGAGTTCAAAAAGAATTATGTGTGTCACAATCCTATTTTTTCTTCAAAACGAATTATGTTTTGAAAAAAAAGAGATTTTCCAATTAAAGTGACATTTTGAAAAATGATTATTTTATTATTCCACTTGGAATTGAGTTTTGGTGTTCCAAGTCACCTTATTTAAATCCCTAATCAAAAAGAAATTTGACTCTTTATTTTATTGATCTGCGAACTAGAAATTTGGGTAGAGAATTTTGTTGACCGAAGGAAAGGTATTAGGCACCACTCGAGTCCCGTGATTCTAGCACGGTCGCTTTAATGACTATTTATAGCTTAAATTAGTTTTTTGGATATTACATTATTACCTTAATAATAAAAAATGTTATTTACCCTTATTCTTTGATTTATTTTAAATCTATTTAAAAACTACCTTATTTTATTAATATACGTTCATTAATCAAAAATATGTATATGCACATAAATTTATTCAAACAAAATAAAGTAAATTTAAAAATGGATATTTACAAATCTTGAAACGTCCGTAATTTATTTTCTTTTTCCCTTTTTTTATTTATGTATTTATATTTTTTATTGTGTTATTATGGATCGAGCATATATATGTATCTAATAGCTAGGAATTAGAATTTGTGTAGGATTGAGATTTTTGAGTTTGACTAATTTTAGAATTGTATTTTTTTTTTAGTTAGATTTAAAATAGGAAATAAAATTTTATGGGATTCATGATTAGTTTTAGAAAGAAAATTCTAATAATTTTTTTTAGTCCATGCTGCACTTTTTAATTATTTTTTGTTTCTCTCTCTTCTTCTTATTATTATTATTTTTTAATTAATATTTTTCTTCTTACTTTCCCTTCTTTTCTTTTTCTTGTTTTTCTAACTGTACGTTTCTTTTTTTATATATATATTTTTTATTTTCTTGCTTTCAACATTTGTTTCTTTCTATCTTTCTCACTTTTATTTTTATTTTTTCATTGTTACGTTTTTCCTGTTTCTTTTTTATTTTTATTTTTTCATGCTTTCACCTTTGCTTCATTTGTCTTTTTATTGATTGATTTGTTTTTTCTTTTGGCACGTTTTCTTTTCCTTTTTATTTTTTCATGTTTGGTCTGCGAAAAAAGCGACCGTGCTAGAATCACGAGATTTGAGGGGTGCCTAATACCTTTCCCTCGGTTAACAAAATTCCTTACCCCATCTCCATTTTTCGCAGACCAAATACAATAAAGAGTCAAATTTCCTTTTGATTAGAGATTTAAATAAGGTGACTTGGAACACCAAAACTCGATTTCAAGTGGCGACTCTAAATAATCAAAATAATCCCTTTTCAAAATGTCACTTTAATTGGAAAAATTCTTTTCTTCAAATAACATCAATTTTGAGGAAAAATAGATGTGTGACAATGTGTACGCAAATCTTATTCTTATCTTAAGAGATAGAGAAATTATTCATGATAGACCCTCGATACAAAACAATTTGGAAAGCATGACAAACAATAAAGAAAACATCTCGAACAATGGGTTGAGCTTATATATGCTCCCCTCAACTTTGTAGTTGTATTCATTAATATAAAGGTCACAACATTAGTGACAAATTTTTTTTTAGTCACAAAAGGAATAAAAAGGAAAGCATGGAAATTAATGTTATGCAAAAGAACACAAACAAAATGATAATAGAATACACTAGTGACAATTGCGTCTAGCGGCCTTTTATTAAAAATAAAAAGATATCAATAGGGATAAGTATAAGCAAAGGGATCTAGGCCTTACCTCACTATTCCTAATAAGATAAAATTATCTTTGAGGCAATTTTACTTTAAAAAGAAAATGGTTGTATTTTATAATTTGTTATGTTATTTGAGGAAACTATAACTTAGAAGATATAGATATTATCTTTCATTGCATAACCTAATTAACAATTACAATATGAATGGTAATTATAAAAATTGTCACCTCCATGAGAAGTTTGTTTAAATGATAAAATATAAGTAATTCTTTAATAGGAAGTCAAGTTGATTATAAAATAAATCTTGACTATGTCACTTAAATTGGTTGTTGTTCAAAAAGTTGGTGGAAGGACTGCCCTAATAAGTCTAGTTTGGGTTTTGTTCAAAGAAATACCTATTGTGGATTTTGTATTTGTATGTAAGAGAGAGGACATTTTTATCTTAAATTTATCATAAAAAATAATTAGTCTTAGTGGAGGTTTACATCATTTATTTAAAGAGATGAGAGGGAGTTCCACACACTAAGTAATTATATAAGGAAATAATAGAGTAATATACAGAATTAGTCTACCTTAATTTTAATCATACTGAAAAAATTGTCAACCTATTCATGAACCCAAATAATAGTGTTAAGAATTGATTATGATATATAAATCCATGCATGTTGATCAGTTGATGTCTTATTCTTTTAATTTTTCAATTATGTAAAGGGTGATCATCAAATGTATCACATGAAAGAAAAAGATCAGTTAATATATATATTAACTGATACTATTTCTTACTCATGTTAATACGTTTACTTAAGGTTTTACAATATCTAAGTCTGTAGTTATTCCTATTTGTCAAAGTATTTAAAATTTATATTCCAAAGAAAATAAAAAACTTTAATGATTATTACTCTTTAATTGTAAAATCAAGCTCAAAATGATATAACTATAAAGAGAAGAAGGCAAAAACTGTAGATGGAAGAGAAAACTTTTTTTTATTCAAGTGTGTCTTCTAAATGGTGAATGATATCTATATTTATAGTGTTGAGATATCACTCCCAAAGGTCGCCTTGTTAAAAGCCCAAGATACATAGTTATCCACCAAGATTCGTATCACCTTGGAATTATACATACATGAATTCAATTAATTTTTGAAGAAATCAAATGGACAATCCACTATTCAATGGATTTATCACACACTTTTATTTGTCATATTTCATTTCACATAGTCAACATGACAAATATTCTTTGAAATTAAATTAATTTAATTTTTTAAATTTAGATGTTGAAAACTAAATAAAAAATATGATAAGTTGCTTTCATTCTCATATTATTATGATTAAAAAAAAAATCTTCATAAAATATTGGTCAAAGTTCATTCAATTTGACTCTTCAAAAGGAAAATGTGACAAGTAAAAGTGAACAGAAAGAGTAGTGAAATAAAAAAAATTGTAATAACTATTATTGACATTTAAAAACTTTAACAATAACTATATTATTATTATTATTATTATTACTATTATTATGATTATTATTATTATTATATTATTATTATTTTCTACTTTGAAACTATCAAAAAAAAAAAAAAACCATCAAAGACACTTTTGCTTGGGCCAATATTCACAGTGGTTTTCCTTGATGGCCCAAGAAGGTTCTCCCTTTAGGAGTACTCAGATCAACATCTAATTGGGCCTTAGCCCACATGACAGGTTTTAAGCCTTAGGTACAACCAGCTCTAGTCCATTATGTGTTGCAAGAGAATTGGTGAAATGTGAATGTTACATGACAAATCGATATAATTTCCTGGTATATATAACCTAATTATATAGTTGAATTACTCATAAACTAATATATGATCATCATAATTTAAACGCTACTAACAAAGAAGAGGGGAAAAAAGTTATATATCAGAAGTAGGGCTATTCATTGAACCAAATCGATTAAAAAACTCGATATTTGGTTTGGTTTGGTTTGGTTTTAAATTTTGAAAACTGATACTATGTGGTTTGATTTTGGTTTTACTAAAAAAAAACTGCAAAAATAACCAAACTGAACCGATAAATTAGATATATAAATTTTATAATTATTTATATATCATTCATAAATAAAATATAAATACTTTGTAGAATTTTAATTAACTTAAGTCTATAACTTTACCATTTTTTCAAGCCCAACACTTAAATTTTAGCCCAACTATTACAATCCTAAGTCCAAGTCCATCAAAATTCATTATTTTAGTCTTTACCTACCATACCTTTCAAAAGATAGTCACACTTTCTCTTAATTGAATCACTTTGTTCGTGTAATTATAACTCTGATATTGCTTAATTGAACCAACAATAACTTTTCTGTGGATTGTTCATATATTCGGCGTTTGTGTCTATCAAGATATGTATGTCCTCAAAAATTTATTACTTTCAAACCGAAAAAACCAGAAAAAATGAACCAAACTGACAGTTATTTTTTTCGTTTGGTTTGGTTTAGTTTTAGAAATTTTAAAAAACCGACTAGATTGGTTTGGTTTTGATTTTAACCAATATCCGATCCAAACCAAACCACGAACACCCCTAATCAGAAGTGTGGCATATGAAAGATCGATATGCCCTTATGCTATGATTAAGCTAATCGTCTTGTTGGATTATTCACAAATCATATCGAACCGTCAGAATATCAAAATTACAAACCAAGACGAGGAAAGAAATAAATTCAAAATTGTGACATGACAAATTGATATGATTTTGTACTACATTCAATCTAACTATCTGAATTAAAGCTACGAAATTGCAAGATATATGTGATATGCAAGAATAAACCTTGATCTATTGGTTATATAATATGATAGATTAGATGCTATATGGTTGGGATTATAAAACATTTGAAATCTTTAGAAGATCTAACTTTGATGTCAAATCCTTAACACTTGTCCAAGCAAAATACAGTTAGTGCTAAACAAAGTAGGGATTCTGTTATAAAGCCCAAATATAGAAGTGACTTAAATTTGTAATGTCTAGTCTTTAACAAACATAAACCTTAGTGACACTATGTCTGGAAGGCACTCACAAGTCACAATATGAAGAAACAAAGACACCTTTAATTAATCCATAAAATAAAAAAAAGTGAGAAGACAAAAGCATCAAAATCATTTGGGAGATAGATTTGTTTTCAGGGGCAAAGTATTTTTTTAATGAAGCTTCCCCCTATGAAGTCAAGAATATTCCCTCTTCTATTTGGTGGTCTTCTTTACACAAACTCCTTTGAAATACTTTTTCGGGTTTATCGGAAATAATTTCATATTTCTTTTTACAGACTTCACTTATAAGATTACACTGGAATTATTGTTATATCACATTTTAGAAAATAAACGGTAATTACCTTCTAACTAACATGATTGTTAAAATATTTTTTACACTAATAGAAAATATGTACATGAAACTTACACTCGAAATTACATAACGCTAGTAGATCATTTTTTGGGTATGATGAAAGTTAACCTCATTGTATGTCATTTATATGGCTTATGCGGACAGATTCAGAATTTGAAATTTATGAGTTTCAATGTCGATATCAAGTTAATACTATAAAAATAATTAAATTCACAATTAAATAATATTTAGTATATTTTTATTAATCTATATAGGGTACGGAATAAAAAACACGAATACAAGCCTCTAGTTTAGTCCCATCAATATAAGGGAAAGTCGGATCCGGCTCCTCTTCATTTTCCCCAAGTTCTAGTTTGTATTGGAGACACATGTCATAGTTTAGAATTAATGGTTGAGATCTAATTGATTAAATCAAAGTCCTAACCATAGTTATTTACTTCCATATATTTGCAATCCATTATATTTTCCCTAAATATGGTAAAAACTTTTATTTACTGCCCTGCATACATATTTAAAACTTTACTAAATATTTCTACTTTTTTGAAAAAATTATAACACAGTTAAACGTTTTAATTATTCTAATAGAGTATTAAGAGCTACAATGTCTGTCGAGTAATATGGGCTCATTTAGGGAGCAAGAAAGAATTTAAAGTTGTGTGACAAAATTTCCTAAAATTAAAAAAAATAAAACGTCAGGTCACAATTTTTTATTTGGCAAATATTATTTGAGAAATGGCAAACGTTACGGAAAAAGGTAAAAAAGCAGCAAACAATTACTCAAGTAATTAAGAAAAGAAATTCTTTTAAACATATTTAGAAAAAAAATATAATGTAAATCTAGTATTGTTGGATTGCAAATATATGAAAGTACATAACTATGGTTAGGACTTTGCTTTAATTAATTAGATCTCAACCATTAATTCTAAACTATGACACGTGTCTCCAATCCAAGCTAGAACTTGAGGAAAATGGAGAGAAGAGAAACGGAGAGGAGCCGAATCCAGAAAAGTCTAACATTTTAAAATTGAATCAGTTTGTCCTAGGAAATTATGAGATAACGATGTTACGTATTCTCGAAAGGAAGAAGATAAAACCTTGTCAAATCGCATTATATTCGCAATATCAAGTAACGAATCTATGCGGTTGAATTGAAAAGTTGCTACTTTGCAACATCACTTTTTTATGACTCGTGAGAATAATTGAATTGGTATAACAGATGATATTGCATATGAAAGGCCAACAATTGATTTCCATGTCAACGCCCTCTCAATCAAACTTATTTTTATTGACTTTGCCTAATGCGATTTACATATTCTATATAATTTAAATCTGCAGGAAACTTATTTTCCTACAAATTTTCATACTTATTTTCAGGAAATTCTCATGTAATTTACAGTTTTCTTGTAAGAGCGAATTTAAGTGCGCTTCAAATAGTAGTGGCTGTAGCTATAGGGCAGCAATTTCCTAACATTTTCCTGTTCTAACTTTTCTTCTTTTAATTTATCTAAGGAAATTTTTTTCTACAACTTTCATACAAAGAAGTATCTCAGCTCCTTCCATTATGTCAACAAACATTTAAGAAAACTGCAAATGATAGCTAAAATAGAGAAAGAAATAACGATTCCCAAGACAGTGGATCTTAGTATCTTACCACAGTTTGTTGTATGAATAAATGATGTGTGTAACCAACGATGGTGGTACAATGGTAATTACTTTTTCATAGGTTTTGAATTCGAGTCCCCCTAAGTACGGAGTTGTCTATGGAGGGTTTTAATCTCCTAATATGGAACTTTTCGATATGAATTCAGATTTAGTCGGACTTCAATATGAATACCAAAAAAAAATAAAAAAAAATTATATAGGGTTCGTAAGATATGGTATGACTAGACCAGAAATAGGTAGTATCGGTTCGGTTTCTACGTAATGTCGTAGTTGTTTAACTTTACTTTTAAATTAAAACTCAGGAAATAATTTATTATTTTGTATTTTAAATACTATTTATTTTTGGAAAAATTACGCGGATAAGTAAACATATATTAGTTAATTACTTAACATAGTTATAGTTTGCCTTAATTACAATTCGCGACCTACTTTTAGCTATAATTACGCGGCTCAGCTTTTTAGTTTTGTATAATTCACACGTTTGTATAATTCGGAATTTGTATAACTTTTGTATAATTCAGAACTTGTATAATATAATTTGTATATCTGTTTACACTTCTGATATTTGTAATTGTATAAATTCGTTATTTCGAGTTTATACAAAAATAACTGAATTATACAAATGTACTTGCGAATTATACAAATCCACGAATTATACAAACAAGACAACTTAAACTGTAGCTACAACCCGTAGATATGTAAATTATAGCTGTGGAGCATAATTAAGTTTATTATAGTGGCTATTTGCGAAAGTTCCTCTTTATTTTTTTAATATTTAAATGATTTATACTTAATAAAGGTGATATTGTAAAATTACTCTTTTATTTATTATTTCTTAAAGAATGGGCAAGATCAATATAAACAAGTAAAAATGGACAGATGAAGTAATATATAATTATAACAATAATAATAATGTATTAAATTAAAAATTAAATTTCGAGATAAATATTTTAATACATTTATTAAATTTATTTGATACAAATATTTCATATACCTAAAATTTACTGGGTTCACGTAAATCCACTATTGGTTTATTTTTGTATACCTTTTTATTTATTATAAACATTTCTGAAACGTGTCTGGAGATATAGTTAAAGCCATACTCAAAATGTGTGTTCAGTAAAACAAATTAAATATAGCCTTCGTGGGATGATTAACATTTATCAATTTTTAGAAATTTTAATTTTTTTTATATTGTATATGATTTTTTTTATTCCTTATCAATTTTAAATTTATCCATCATAAATTTCAATTAATCGAACTAACGCACTATGTACCTGATGATTAAAAAAGACTGGAAAAGGAGAAAAGATAAGTAGCTAGCTAGTGATGTAAATTGTGTCCAAAAGGTTGACATTTTGACGCTGTCAACCACTATATTACCACATTGAATTTTAGAGTCTTTAAATGTATACTCTACTACTTGGACCACTATACAAATTAAAGTTGAGTGTTGGTCACATGAGAATGCATGGCATGTAAAAAAAGGTAGATGTGGGTGGGTGGGACCAAGATTAATTATCTTATAGAGTAGTATAAAGTAAGTATATATATATATTCTAGGCAGAGACGGAGTTAGTAAAGGTTCAGAGGTTCATTTAAACTTCTTTCGATAGAATATTATCTTATATAGTAATAGATGATGATTTCCTTTTTGACTTTTTATACGTTCATTTCTTTATATTTAAATCGTTTATTGAAAATTCTGATTCCGCCAAGATTGCAATTCCATGAAAGGATTAATAGTGCGCCTTTTTGCATGTTATATATACAAGACACGTTTTCTTTCCACAACCCCTCAATTTATACTATAAATTTCTCTCAAATTTTCAAACCTAAAATTAACAAAGCTTGAATTAGTAGTACTACTTATCATATTCATGATGAAGCAATTAAGCATATCATGTTTTCTTGTATTTCTCATCATCTTCCTCTTTGTCTTCCTTTCACCAGCATCGTCTTCACGTTATTTCTTATCAACCAGAAGTGAAGGTAATTAACTATAGCTAGCACAATCCTTATGCTCTTTCTCGGACTCGAACTCATTATTTTAGGGTGCGAAGGTTGATAAACACTACTGTTTATCATCTGAGCAATCCTTTTTGTCAAAAATGTATATTTAATCATATAATCTATACTCTTTTTTTTTTTTTTTGCACGTACGTATATGATAAAATTAAGTAGCTATAACATTGATTTTCTTGCAGTGAAAGAGGATGTAAAGCATGGGAAAGTCAACTTTCCGTTATATTCAGTTGACCACATGGAAACCAACGATAGCCTAAATGTAAACTTCTTATAATTATTTTTTGTCTTTGCTTCTTATGTTTCTTATGACTTTCAGTTTTACAATCGAGTTAGTTTCAAGGTTCAATTTTTATTTTTTTTGTTAAATCATGATATAGAGATAAAGATTCAGTTACAATATAATATTATCTGTTTTGAATCAAACCTTTTATGGGATTGGCCAATTCTCACATGAACTAACTTTTAAACTTGTGAATTGGTCTTTACTTTATATGGTTCATTATATTAACAAAATCATTAAATGTTTTTGTTTTCTTAATTTGTAGAAGCTTATGGGGTTGGAGGAATGTGTTGAAGAAGATGGAGAATGCATGAAGAGAAGGGTAGTAGCAGAAGCTCATCTTGATTACATCTACACTCAGAACCATAATCATCCTTGATAATTAGTATAATTAATCCTCTAAGCTAGCTGGTGTTGTCAATAAATTAAAAGGACTAGCTAGATAGCTTTAAAGACCTTTTATTTTCAACATTAAATAATATTCCTACCTAAATTTTTCTTTTTGTTGCCATTTCTTTTTCTAAGTTCTATGTTTGGCATACAAATGTGGTTTTTATTTGTTTCATCCTAAAAATCTCAACTTGTAACTTTTACTTGTTTACGCTGGACTTTGCATACTCTCTTAAGAAAGTACATATTTTATCTTAGTATTCATATTAATTAGTGTCTAATCTTTGATAATAGACTTCAAAAATGATTTAGAATGAGTTTTTTTTTTATGACAAGGGAAATCCGCAGCCGTTACCCTTTGGGTATTAAGGGTAAAACCCCCGCTCCTATGCAATATAGCTCGCAAACCACACATATGAGAGGTAACCCGCACTAGGCAAGCCCGGTGCGCAAGCTCGACCCAGAAGGCAAACCCCCTGCTTTCGCTGGCAAGGAGTTTCGAATTTGAGACCTCCACCATGGAAGTCCCAAGCCCAAACCACTGGGCCACTCCTTCGGGTATTTAGAATGAGTATTTAATTTTAAAGGAAAATGGACAAAGTGAACACAAAAAAATTAAGACCTTTAGTCTTTTTGACATGTCATTTGATGTTTTAGCACAAACATTAAGAATATTATTTGATATGACAGTAAGGTATAGTTGATTAAATTACCCTCATTAATTAATTTCCTCCTTGAATTACATATCAATGAATATATATGTTTTCTTATAGCAGTAAGGGTGAAATTAGACAAAAAATATTTAATGTCTATCTTAATCTCTTAAAGTGACAATACTTGCAACCTGATGATTAGGATGGAGGAGAGTAGAAAGAATGAGAAGGTGGTTTGAAAACATTAATGGGATGTGGTTGTTTGTAAGTAGCTTGACAGAGTCGAAAAAGGGGAAGTTGGGTGTGGGGGGAGATGAATAAGTATTTTTCCTGTCTCAAATTATTTATCGTATTTTTTAAATATATTTATAATTTTCAAGAATAAATATAACTTCTTCAGGAATGGGAAGTATACAACATCTAGTTAGCTGCTAAGTGCTTGTGACAAGTTATTATTAAATATAGAAATATAATACTATTGTTTTTGGAGTTTGGACCGATTAAAAAAAAAGTAACTATTTTTAGAAATTACGATAAATAATTTGAGATATAAAGTATGGGGAAGTATAAAGAGAAGCTTCCTAACCATTTTATAGCTCCAAAGTTATATGAGGCTAGCAGCTAATATATAGCATGCATGACTTTATTATAAGAATTTACTCAAGACAGTTGGGAAGTGACACAGAATTTGATTTGATGATCACATATTTATGTAGAGGCCATAAGTTAGGTGCAGCTATTTTGCATCAGCTACAGATAAGATGATTGAATTTCTGGACACAAATTGCACAACACTCTGAGTTGAAAGCACTGCGCATATAATTTTATGTAAGCAGGATCGACATATTATTATCAGTAAAATTGTAGTTAATTAAAATCAAGTGTGTAAAGTGCTTTACAAAGATTAGGATCAATTGACCATGCAATTTGAAGTTCAATTTGAAATGGTACAGACAATTTCTTTAAATTAATACTTTAACATCGAAGCGTCTTCTTAGTATCCAATGCTTGTATTGTCAGTGAAAAAAAAAGCAAATAGGGGAATATAAGGGTACTTTTATTCATCTTTAAATCCTTTCTCCTGGGAACATGAATCAGATGCTGTTTTTCACTTTGTAGGCAAACTACATTAATTTACGTTCAATAAACTTGCTGTTTAATCAAATTAAATGGAACATCAGCTCTATGTCCATCCATTTCTCAAAGCTTTCATCAAAAGTTGCTACCTAGCTATCACATTTATTGACTACAAAAATAAAAATAAAAAAAATAGCAGCAGCAACAACACTTGAGATTTAACAGAATTTTATTTGATGATTGCAACAACACTTATCTAATCAAAAATAAATTCGATAGGTAATTATACATTATTCAATAAAATTATTGTTGAGAGTGCTTTCGGACCAGAACCTTAATCTGGCGCCTTAGACCAACTCGGTCATCTCAACATATTTGTTAATAACTCTTGATGTTGCATTATATACATTTATACGTCTTAATTGCAACTCAAAAGATTAAATCCATAAAAAAAATTCCAATATCAAACGTTTTGGACGAAAAAATTTAGTTTCAAATAAAACTATCATAAAATTATGTTGTGTCCTTTCTGATTAACAGGCTAGTAATATTGACAAATAATTTCCCTTTGGGATTTTACGTAATGAAAGCTTCGACCCGAATGGCCCATACTCAACTGGACTATTAGCCTCATATTCGTTTCCTCAATTTTGTAAGATGTTATTATTCAAATTTGTGACACTTGTTCGATTTAAATATCAAAATACTAAGAAAATACGTAAAGCCTAATAAGCGAGTCATGCTTCCTATTCATTATTTTTGTTCTCCCAATTTTATCCACGCTTACTGCTCCAAAAAGACATACACTCATTAATTAAACACAAATAAAAAGGATTGGAGAAATTATTAATCATAACAACTCCTGATCCCTGCATTGTCATGATAATCTTAACGTTTGTACATCACAATCTGACCATATAATTATTACTAATATAATAATAATAATGGTGTTAGTTGAAGTCTTAGCAAGTATGCTTAGTTCCATTATTTTTTTAAAAAAAACAACTCATTTCACTTGTTTAATTTGCACGAGACTTAAAGATTTTAAAAATATACCTATAAAGTAAAACCTCACTAAATTAATATTCGACAAATTAATAATCTCTTTAAAATAATATTATCCTCCGGTCCCGATTTGAGCCAATGAAAAAAATCACTTATTTCGATAAAATAATAAGATAATATATTTTAAAAAGACCCCTATATAAATACATCGTCCCATTAATATTATAAATTAATAATTTCTTAAAAGTACAAATATATCTAAGATAAGTTAGTGAAATGTGATTTTGTTGCGTCTTATTTTTTTTGTTAAACTCTAAATCTAGTTGAAATTCATCTCCACATTTTCTTTTTGCATCCAAATTTTTCAGTGTTGTCTTTTCGAACTGTACCATAAAATTGTGAAGAGTTCTAGATGCGATAAGTGTTTCCTTACGCGTATCTGGTTCCAAATGTATTGTATCATCTTCAACTTCATCATTAGCATTATTTTTTTATGGTATCAAGAATTTCTTCTAAACTCAAAATCCTGAACATGTATCATTTTTACCTGAGTAATCCAATAAGGTTATTGACATTCATTTTATTAGGATAACCGAGATCATTAATAATCATGACATCAAGTTCATGAATGACATTTTCACAAGTGGGTTCATTCAAATTTTCTGACATTTCATTCTCTGAAGAAATTTTACAGTGTCGAAAATAAATTTTCTATTGTCTCTTGCTCAACATTTGTAGTCCAAGCTGGGATTGCAGCATCCAAAACATTAATTTTTTCTGGATTAGTTTGTTCCACTTTATAGAAATAAATGTTAACTTTTATTTTTTCAATTTGAAAAATTGAGGGAGAATTTATTCTTAGTTCCTAATTTATCCTTATTATTAATTATAGTCATTTTTCAATGCATTTATCAAAACAGTGAATTTATTGTATTCAATGGTGATATTGTAAAATTATCACTCTTGTTATTTATTATTTCTTAAGAGATATATCAAGTCAATA
Source organism: Solanum etuberosum (assembly GCA_029582245.1). Taxonomy (NCBI): domain Eukaryota; kingdom Viridiplantae; phylum Streptophyta; class Magnoliopsida; order Solanales; family Solanaceae; genus Solanum; species Solanum etuberosum. The sequence continues at coordinate 22,148 of JAJONR010003514.1, read as the reverse complement.
CTGGATAAGTAAAAATAAACAAATGAGTACATACAATACTCTTATTATTTAGTACTAGAAACGAATCTAGAAATTTTTGAACATAAGCATACGACTAAAAAAAAGAAAAAAAAAGCATGAAGTGGGAATCAAGTATGTCATTTAGCCATCTTATAGCATATACCAACATATGATAATATATCAATTTCAAAAAATATGAAAATATAAATTTTTAAGAAGAGACCACAAATTTATTTCGAGCCAAGACACAAAAGGGAAAAAGAATCTTAGTTAAAATTTGAGGCGCAAAGAATCTCATGTGATTTTTTGATAGTTCTTGTGCTGTTTATTCCATCGCCAAATAAGAGTGCATTCAGATATCAGATTTCAGACATGCAAGGGTCCCCACTTTACCGAAAACTATAGTGATGCTTTATTTATCGCGGTGAAGTCAGAATTTTTTGTTAAGAGAGCTTAAAATTTGAAGAAAGTAAACATACAAATTAACTGAATGAGAATTCGATATTTATTATATATAAAATAGTTCTAATAATGTATAAATAATATAACATTTCATTGCAGGAGGTTACCCTAACCACAAGGTGGCTCTGCCCCTATTTATTTATACCATTTTTAACATATAAAATGGATAAAAGATATCGTGTCATATCAAAAGATATTTAGAAATAATCCCTTAAACGTTTTAAAAAAATACTATAATGTTAAATAACATGAAAGCTACATATATGCTCTATCAAGTAAAGATGGTTACACTATTTTATCTGTGTTTTATAAACTTAGGCCTTATTTGTTTGCATTTAATGGGGGTCTGAATCTTAATAATTTAAATTCACCTCATTAAGTGTGTTTGTATTTTAGGACTGAATCTTAATTATTCAGATTCAGTTCATTAAGTTTGTTTGTTTTATTTTCTTATGAGCCTCTTAATGGGTCTGAATAGATCTGATTCATCTGTAACACAGTTTTAACACCATTCAGACTCAAAAATAAGACTCGTATCTTAATTCAACTACATCACAACAAGTCATAAAAGTCACTTTGTTTTCTTATTTAATTAATGTTAATTACATGCTTACCGTTATAATTTTCTTTATTCTTATTAACTTAATATACTCCTTTTACTTTCATAAATTAATCAATATATTTGAATTGATAAGCACTCTCATGGTATAATATTTAGCACGGTTTCAGAAAATAAGAAAGTATTAATTATTTGATCGATAGCAATAACAAATGTCTATTATAAAATAAAATGTTTTCATAAAGGATATATTACTACTCTATATAAACTATTTTACATTGCATTATATTAGATTCTCAAAAAAATTGAGTGCAAAGAATAGCCATATTATTGATGTAACTTAATGTTAAATTCTTAAAAGATAAATCATATTACCTTGTTACAATAAAAATATTCAAAATATTATTTTCTATTAAAAAAAAATCTATTTTACTAAAAATCTATTTTTATAATATTTTATTGATATAGCGTTTAATTTCATATGTACATTCAGATATTAAAACACAAACAGTCCTAATAATTCAGTGTTCAGATCCAGAGACAACATCTTAATATTCATATTTATACATCTAGATCTTAATGCACATCTTAATATTCAGATATGTATTCAAATTCAGACGTTTTAATCTTAATGGAAACAAATGAGGACTTAATTATCTCTATTTTTTAATTATAAAAACATATAGTTACAATGGATACATAATGTTTGACATCTATGGGTTTAAAAATATTAAATGAGAGATTTTTCATAATTTATTACATTCCCTACCCAAAATCCCCACAACTTTCCTAGCAAGAATAAAGAAGGGGGCAAACAATTAGAAACTAGAAATGCTAACACAATTGTATATATATCTGCCAGAAAATTAATGTGGATATATATTGGCAAATACCCATCATATTCTTTAACAATGGGGACAAAAATGGACTTGGATTAACTTTGTTTTAGTAATATTGATCAATTGAATTTATATTTTATTGAAGGATACCAATTATAACATCATGTACGATGCCTAATGCAATTAATTATGAAAGTATTTAAGTTATATACATTATCGGTTCAAAAAATTATTACACGTAACTAATACAATTTAATTATTTATATTTATTAATCAAACATAAGGTGTTGCTATTTTATTTTTCATTTTACCATTTCAGGCAACTTAATCATCCATAAGTTGAAAAGAACGTCTCATCGATCTTATTTGCTGTAAGCATGATCCTTAAACAAAATTACAAAATTCAGTCTATTCCCATAGTAAATATTCTTGGAATTTTGTTCTTGCTTTTTTTTGTTTATGGACTAGTCTAGACTCCCTCATGGATGAGTACGAAATTAGAAATTTCGTTAAGGATGTTCATAATTTAATATGAAAGTATAGAAAATACTTTTTAAATTTATACATGCAGTTTTGATGAAGGTGTTCAATTAATCACTCTTTGCTATATGTAGTTCGCCAATGTCATGGACTAATCCACGTACATATATATATATTTGTACACGTGTGTGAGCACAGGGGTATTCCCCCCCCCCCCCCGTTTTTAATTTTTTTGCTTTGTCATTTTTCAATTCTTATAATTTGCCAGCTAATGCTTTACTCACTTCATTTTTTTTTTCTTTCTCTTTATTATATATAGTTATACATTTAAAAGAGTCTTCTTGATTGCTCACTTAACTGTTAGTGAACAGTGTTAACTGTTATAATAAAGGCAGTAACTTTCTGCCTTTCCAATATCAAAATAATACTTCATTTGATTAAAAGCATAAGATTAAAGAAATTGTGAACATAATAATGACAGAAAATAATTAAATTGAAAAAAGAACATTTTGGTAGAGGGTCAAGATCAAGGGCGTAGCTAATTTACTAGCATTGGTCCAAATTGCATTTTAAAATTCATTTAATATATACATATCATTAATTCAGAATCTAATAATTTTAAAACATTAGAATCACTCGAATTCATAAACTTAAAGTCTAATTCGGCTTCTGAATTCAAGATCATTATATTAAATTTCTACCGTCTCAGTGAAGAACCTCGATGCCTTTGCCTTTTGCTCTACAGTAACTACAACGACCTAAATGGTGTTAAATTTATTCGGTATAAATTCAAATTAATGGATTATTGAATTTTTTTAAAAATAAATACAATAAATATATCTTTTAATGATAGAATATAAAGAATCACAGTTTAGGTCAAAGCAGTTCAAAAAAATTCTCTGTCCACTAATTTGCCTCCTTGTTCCACTACCTAAAATCTCACTTTTCCACCATCTTCACGTGTCATTCAGTAATGCTGTCTAACCTCTAAAACTTTTTTTGGTCAAAAATAAATTAGTACTTAAGAGATTTTATTATTTTATGTTAAAATATTAAATAGTGTTGTGTTGGATTTAATAAAAATAGTGATTTTTAATAGTGTATATATCACAAGTAGCTGCATAGTGATGATTTTAATATTTTTATATTCATCATTCAGTATCAAAAACATATTTTTAAAGTTTCTTAATAAAGGTGAACCAAAATGATGCTACGTGGATGACTAGTCTTAATGGTAGGTTTTATCAAAAAAAATTGTGATACTAGATGAAATTTGGGCATAACTAAAGATTAAAATCAAGTTAAAAATGTTGATTATTGAAAATCATATAAAGATATCATATTACTATTAAAAAAAAAAGTAGTTCAGTGAATAGAACTGTTTCTTCCTTAATTAGATTCGAATTCTGAGTATAGAAAAATATTTGAAAAAACCTTATAAGACACCAATTCAAATTTAATGTGGATATTGAACATCAACTAATACCTTAAACTAAATGATTGTTTGGTTGGAAATAAGTTTTCTCTGTATTAACTATTCTGAAATTAGTTATCATGAGATAATTTATCCGACCATATATAAATAACTTATTCCATCACTATAATATAAATGATGAGGTAAATTATTTTAAACATCACAACCAAATTTTTTCCCCAAAACTATTTATTTTTATTCCACACGCACGAAACGACTCCTTAGTTGACTTGAAAAGGACAACCTTTTACGAAGAATTCTCAAATGTGCAAGTCTTTGTATCTATCCACCGATCACTTTGCCTACGTGTTGAGACATGACGAATCTTCCAATCACATTTGTCCATTTTAATATGACATGGCAAATGGATGCCACCCCACTTTACTTTTATAATGACCCTCCCCCCCCCCCCCCTATTATATATAATTATACAGTACTAGTTCTTTATTTATAATAAAAAAAATAAGCTTGAAATGGTAACTTTAAAAAAGTACATAATCTGTTATATTTAAATCAAATTGATAAAGTCGAGTTCTATGCACTATATGTGCACATTCAAGTTTTGTGGATTCTACCTACAAGTTCAATCTCTCTCTTAAGGTTTTTATTTTGGAGGTTATTATAATCTAAAATCTAAGCTTACATTTATAAAATGAGACATATTTTATGAAAAAATTATCTTAAATATTCAATAATTTTTTCATGTATTCATAAAAAAATTATGATATTAAATAGCCCATTAACTCAAGTCATTATATTTTCGAATATTTTATAAATTTTTGGATATTTTTAAAGAGATCATGACATAAAAAATAATCTTCCTCAAAACAGAAGGAAAAATGAAATAAATATTCCTTTGAAAAAACATCTTGAATATCTCATAAACCATTGGAATAGTTATAATGAGATCAATAATATATGACCAGATTCTAATTTTTACAATCAAATATTTCAAGAAAATCTACAAAATATCCCAACAAGATCCACATCATTCTACTATCGAAAAATACGTTAGCTTTACCCCTCAGATCAAGAAGATAATCAAAATAATAAATAAAATTGTACCTATATTATTTATTAATAAAATTCTGTTTTTTAATATTTTATGTGTAATTATTTTTTCATCATTATAAAATTTATTACCAACATTATCAAATTTACATACATAACCATATTAAAAATTATGTTGACCTTCTAAATGACAAGTACATAAAACAAAATTAAATAGAGTGTATTTAATAAGCAAAGTAGTTTTAATAATCCAACATAAGTATTCTGAAATGCACTTGCGGAAATAACAAGTTTATGATAAGAATCTCATGACATCCTTCAAAGTTTAAAGTACGATGCGGCCTTCGGTCTATTTTATATATATATATTTTTTACGCATTTATTAAAGAAATATTAATTAAAAATAATTTAATTAAAGTACTTTTATTTAAATTTTAATTTTAATTTTAATATTTCACGCATTAATTTCTTCTCATGTACACAATTATAAACATGTACTCATACTTATAAAAATTAAACTTATAACACGTATTCGATATAATTCAGTATTTTTGGATTAAAATTATATATTTGAGTAAATAAACCTATTTAATATATTAATATATATATATATTAATTATTTATCTAAAATATAAACTCAAACTCATAATTCTAGATTCATTTACATTCAACACTAGAGTATCAATACCCAAAGAAGAACATTTTTTTAAAAAAAAAACTTGAACTTGAGACCTCTTGTTAAGGATGAATGAGTATTTATCACTCGATGACAATTATTTTTTTTGGTTTTCCACTTGGTATTAGGATTCAGGGTACCCATATTGGAGCTCTACTAAATCCAGATTCACACCGAAACTTGAATCTGAAACCTCTGATCAAAGATGAAAGATTACTTACCACTACACCAGAACCCTTGTTGGTGATATGTTAACGTTCATTTCTTTCTAATTAACCCAAAATGATACTCCTCTCCACATATATTTTAGTTGGCATTATTTCGCTTTTAAAAAAAATTAAATTAAATAAAAATACTGTAAATTATAAATTATTTATTATATTAATTTGATTAAAAAAATTAAAATATTGATCAAAGTATATGAATTAACTTTGGCAAAGTGACGAATAAAAAGTGAACATAAATATAAAATAGACCAACGTAAAAAGGTTAAGATAGGAGTAGGAAGAAAAGGCAGAAGGATCGGGTCCGCAGTTTCTTGTTTCTATTAACTCTCACTTGTCTCTCTCTATTTTTCACAATTTATTTTTAGCGACTTTTCGTTAGAGAGAGAGGTCCGAAAAGGTAGCTCTAAAACTTTTGAATTCGATCGGTAAAGCAAAAATGGGTACCGATCGAAATTGTTTTGCTTCTTCTTTATGTAGCGAAACGCAACGTGTTAATTGTTCAAAAGCGCAGAATTGTCTCTTAAAGATTCTCAAAATTATCTCCACTGTCCCACCACACAACAACAATACTCCACCTTCACAAAATCTCAACGGATTTGCTGTTGACTTGAACATTGGGTTTAATTTAACGCCGCTGGAGATGGAGGAGGAATCTGGGTCTCCGGTTGACGCCGGTTTTGTTAACAGTCCCGTTGTGGCGGAGTGCAGTGTTGATTTTGGGAAATGCTCTGATATCGATGACGGTGGAGAGAAATCGTGTAAAATTGATACTTGTGTAGAAATTATGCAGCTTGAGAATAATGGGGGTTTTGAGACGAGTGAATTGAAAGAAGAAATTGGGGAAGTGAAAGAGCAACAAGGATTCATGGGTTTACTAATTGAAGCAGCAACATTGATATTTGGAGACTTCAAAGACGAAAATCCATTTAAACTTGATAACACCACCACAGAGAAATTGAGAATGGATGAACACCACTACAACGACGCTACTGCTACTAAAAAACAGCTTAAACGAAGAATTAACGAGTATACAGAGGAAGTTATTGAGGATAAATCTTCATATCCATTGGTTCGATCAAAAAGGGGGAGAATTCAAGTTTTGCCCAATAAATACAGAGACTCCATTCTCGAGCCATTAACGCCGTTCTCAAGAATCCGATCAACCATTGTACCTAATAGACGGCGGTCCAAGTAGTAAGTAAGATCGATCACTCAATTTTCCGGTGAAGTTTGTACTTTTTGTTTTGTTAGTGTAATTTTAAGCTATGTAGTAAGGGGAACTAGTTTACAATTCTATAAACACTTATTTCAAATTCTTTTGGTTCATTTTGTACTTTGGAGATTAACTTTATCGATTCCCTGTTATGGTAGGCATTGACAAGTTAATTTGTTATGAATTCTTACGATACAGAATATGTTGGGACATGCTCACCTAGACACTGGTTACACAACTAAAGTAGAGCGATATTGACAATGAAGATTCATATAACTGAGATCAATTTAGTTTGGATGGTTTATTTGTTGTTGTGTTATGAAGAATGATATGCGTTGAAAATGAGTTAGTTTTTAGAGTTGAGATTCGTTTCTTTACAATATGATAGGTGATTTTTGTTATTATTAAATGTCGAATTGATTTTACAAAACTAGTTCATTGTGTTACAAGTTGGAACATTTGAAAACGCTTATATTTATTGGTCAAAATAGGTTTTAGTTTAATGTTGGACAAGGCAAAAAAGGACATTCAAAGTTGAGACTTTTTGTACTCTTGATTGGGGGCATAAAAGTAGAGTGAGAGTCTAGGTTTGGTGCTTAGTTCTTACTACGGCGAGGGCATTGTGTTGGATTTAAGTAGACTTAAAAGAGTACTAAATTGTGGTAGCATAGTACCATAAAATTCTAGAAATTTATGAAAAAAATACACGTTCATTTTAAGCGTTTTAGTTTGACTTGAAACAAAATTTTAAAAGTAAAATGTCCTTTTGAATCATATATTTTTGTTAAAATAAAAATGTGTACAATGTACTACTATGCCCCTTTTAATTTTGAATTTTAATCATTTCAGGCAGAATGTTGTATTCAAAGAGTTGTTGAATATAGAAAGTAAAACTTTTTTATTTATTGGGTAAAATTTACTTGGTCTTAAAGTAAATGATTTTAATTTTTCTCCAATAAAATAAAAATACAATAAATGTATTTATAACAAAATATATAATTGAAATAGCCAGGATAATAAATAGGAAATAATTCTAGTAGCAAATCTGCATCGCAACGGTCAAGCTTAGGCAACTGTTTACCAAAAATACAAAAATACCATAGTCAAATTTTGAAATAGCAAATATAAAGGTGATGTAAGCATTGTAGTCCATATCAATTTATTTGGAGTGTAGCTAGGTGTTTTCCACTTCTCTTTGCTCCCCCCTTTCGTATCCAATGACTTGGACTTTCAATATACATTCTTAATTAGGTCTAATGTCATATATTATTGGGACGGAGGCAAGAAGTTTGAGTACGAATTCGGTCAAATTCAGTATTTGTATTCAGAAGTTTATTAAATATATAAATATTAAGTTTTGAACATAATTATTCATATTTGAAATTATCGTTATAAAATATAAAATCTATAAATTTAAATTCTGACTTCACACCTCTATATACTAAAATTAAAAAAAGAAAATCTCTAACTATTTTTCGAAGTAAATTAAACACAAAGGAGCAGCCTTTGGACCAAGAAAGATAACGTGTCCATGGAAGACTTTGACGGGAAAATTGGTTGATTAGGTCGTCAAAACTACCGTGTTCACTTCTTTAATTTTACCTTTTCCCTATTTTGTCATCCTTTTAAAATAAACAAATATAAGCCAAGGTTGAAAGAATAAAAATACTCTTATTTTTTAAAAACAAAGTAAATGTTATGTGATTTGGTTTGCTTTATTGAGTTCGCTAGAGTTTTGTAATCTGCATTATCGCTATAATAAGAAACGTTTTTTCATTCTATTTTGAGAAGAAGTAACCCAAGTCCTTGACAACAATGAGAGAGCATTATAATTTCTACTTGTGTGTTCAAAGTATTTTTCTATTTATTGGTTTGAACACAGATACCAACTAGGGGCGGAGCTAGAAGTCCGAGTACGGATTTGATCCAGTATTTGTATTCAAAGGTTTATTAAATATGTATAAATATTAAGTTATGAACACAGTTATTAATACTTGAAATCGTCCTTATAAAATTCAAATTTTGACTTCGCCTTGTGATTCCAACATCCATCATGTACAAAATTGATAAGAGATACTTGATTCTTCATACTGTCTTGAAGTTACTCTTCAGTTTGGCTGCATATAATTGCAAAATACTTTTATTAAACTAACTATTGGTTAAGATCTAACTTTAATTATTTTAAATTAAAATGAACCATTGATATAATATGAAATATAATTTGAGTTGTACGTTGATTGTTGTTCGCAGTTGCTATAAAGGAAGAGTCTTGAGGTAAGTTAAAACTATTGTTTTTATTAAAGTTCTTTTCTTACAAAGTCACGCCCATAAGGTGTTTGCTTAAAGCTTTTTGTGGGGATAAAAGATCATTTTTTGGTATCTTATAGGCTGACCAGATTGCTGTCAGCTAACATTATGATCACATTCATTGGCAACTTAGGCAAGATAATGTGGGATTACAGTTAATGGCATGCCTTGATTTAGATAAATGGTGTATTAATTACTTCAACTTCTTGCTAGCTTTGCCTATTTGTTTGCAAATTATATGACAGACTTGTTTGATATTCCGGCTCAAAAGCGTGCTGAACTGAAAGGCCTGTGCCAGTTTGAAGTTGCTCCCTATTCACTGACACTTGGCTACGATTCCTCAAGAATAAGTTTGAATATTAAGTCATATAATATCTTAACGGTTCCTGATATTGTATGGCTGCAATCCTTTTTACTTGAATAGCCCAGAGGCTAGTTCCCAATGGATGTCTCCGCTTTTTTCTCTTATTTATTCATTCATTCTACTTTTTTGAAATCGTGTGAACTTTTCTGAAATGATATATATTCATTTGCACCAAATCATAGTGGATACACATTATCAACAATGTCAGCAGAACAGGAACAATTTTGCATTTTCAGTTACTATTACAAATTTTGCTCACCTGAAATAAAAGGAAGGCACTGAAAATTGTGTGTTCTGTGACTAGCAATCCAAAACCAGTAACATTTGTTTTACTAAGGAAAGAACTAATTAACCCTTAATTGCAAATTTTGGTTGCAGTCTATTCTGGAAGTAGACCTATCAGGGAAATTGAGTTTTCAGCCTGTTAACTCTCTCAACTTTAAGATTGTGTTGTCGAACTGAGGTTACCCTAAGACCTATAGCTGTGTTTATGGATGCATTTTCTCGGTAAGTACCTTGTGTTTTCTGGGGCGTGCAATTCTCTTGAAGCTGTTAAATAGAACTTCTTGCCTTGTTGTCAGACACTGATATTTGCTTATGTATTAGTAATTATTATGATTCGAATGCAGTTGATAGTTTCTTTTCTTTTCCATAGATGCCTTCAAATGCCTTATTAGAAGAAGATACTGGAAGGGATCTTTACCCTGGATTCACTGCTATTGCTTCAAACGGACAAGTGAAACAGAAGACTACATAATTTCGGTAATACCTTGTCCAACAGTTAATTCGTTCTCCTTTGACTTTCCTTTTTTCAGTTCGACACTTGACATGCTCGTATTCCAGTTATTTCTCTTTGCTTAAAAACAGCACCTGAAATTCAGAATTGGTGATGTGGTTCTCTGCTATTTTATTGTCTCAAAAAGCTGAAATAAGCATATCAATTATCTGTTCTGAACACATTGTATTTGGTTTTCTTTTAATTAATTTAAGTTGTTACTGGATAAGGTGCTCGAGATTGTTCATCTTAAGTGTAAAAGAATAATCCATTATAGAGGAGGCCATACTGGTATTAATACATAGGCTAACATTATTGCAAGGTTGTATTAAAGCCTTTTCAACTTTGGGGGCGGATGAATGCCATCCTCTTACATTTTCAATTGCTCAGATATATAATACAATGAAACAAGTGTATGGCATGAAATGATTTGCAATGTACCTATTAAATCTACCTTCACATTGTATCTCTTCCCATCTTTCATTTATTTCAGCGCGTCTACATTCTCTTGTATGGTTCTTCTCAATTTGTCGACTTGCAGGTGGCAGAGTCCAAAACCCTGTATTTCACAGTGTTAGCTCCAAATAAGGTACATGTTCAATAGAGAACAACTTTTTTTCGGAGCAGCATCATTCATTTGACTAAACAGGTATATTCATTCTTGTACGTTTATTATGCTCCTGAGCTGTATGTTTTGTTTAAGCTTCAGATTACTGGAAGAAACATGTATTGATGATTAGGGTAAACAATATGATATAATCTTCACTCTCAGGGCGAGAATCATGAAACAAAATGAATATTCTTCGTAGCTATCTGAAAAATTGTTCGTTAAATGCTTGACCTCTAATTTCCCCCCACCAACTCACATTCTTCCTAGAAGGCGGCAAAGACACTAGATGCTCTGAGTTTGTACTCATTTGTTGGCATGTGGTAATATTTATAGTTTATTGGGAAAAAAAAAATTGTACTGGTTTATTTATTTATTTTAAAAAAAAGAGGAGTTGTTTTGAATGATTCTTTATTTCGTTTTATACACACGAATATTACCTTTTAATTAGTGCTCGTTAATTCTTTTACCCCATTCCCAATCAAAGGAGATCAACAATGGTACTCCACTAACCACCCATATCGTGCCTTCATTTTTTTTTAATTGTTAGTAAATGAACTGAAAAGAAAATACTATTTAATTTCACCCATGTTTTTTTTTTCTCGTTTAATTATTCTGTTTTGAAAAGTATGGAACTTGTCAATGATATGTTAGATGAAGTAATATATCTCCTTTTATGGAGTATAATTGAAGCATACGACTTTCTTGCTGTTCTCCTTGTGTCATTTTGACACTTTTCGCTGACTAAGCAATGTACGTGTGCTACACGAAGACATTTTTTGTAAATATTTTCTTCTCCTTCTTCTTCCTTGCTTTCTCCGTTCCATCTTCTCCCCCTTCTACTATCCTCCATCACCACACAACTTTTTAAAAAAATTCTACAATACTTTACTTGGTTACGCTCTTTGATTCTTCCATCTTCTTTGAAAATCAAATTTGCATCTTGATTCATATTCAAAAACAAAATCGATTTCAAGGGAACAAAAAAAGAAATAAACTTCTTTCAAATGGAAAAACTGATTTACATTCTTACCTTCTCCATTGAAATTACGAAATTAAATTGATTTCAAGGGATAAAAAAGAAATAAAGAACAACCTCCAATGAAAAAAAAAGAAATTTATTTTACATATCCTTCGTTGTAAATCCCAATTATAGTAGCACAAAAAATCATCTTCTTTTAAATGTCATACATAAACTTTTCGATTTGATATGATTTCCCTTATTCTCCCAACGTATTTTACTTTGTGAACTAACACCTATGTTCTTGCCTTTTTGTTGGAGAAGAACATATGAAAAGGGGAAGGAGGCACAAGAAGAAGAAGAAAAGAGGTGGGGGGGACATGGGGTTTGGGATCTGGAAGAAAGAAAAAAGAAAGTAAAATTGAGTTTTTAAAAAATAAAATAAAATTTCCACGTGTCACATATCGATTTATTTATTTTTTCACATAAGAGGCGTCTGGATGTACACACTTAAAAGATGGTTTTGAAAATATAAAAAATGTCAAAATTACACAATAAGATTTGACATAAGGTGTTTAAAATAAAAGTTGATGTCAACTTTTAGCAGCCACTGATGGACTGTTTTTAAATTTCATTTGGCTTATTAACAGTGCAAGCGTGTCACCAAATGTGTGGAGTACCTTTAACGTCTCAGTCACGTCGACTCTCGAGCCGCAACGTACAAACATTACGGTCGTCGTTAACAGTAACAGTTAATATTAACTGGTAACCGGTAGTTAATCGGTACGCGTTTCGTTATTTAAAGAATACCTTGACTCTGGCGACCGACCTACTCGGTTATAGGTTGACTCATTCACACCAAAATAAATAGGCCTATGCATCCGCTACCATTTTCTTCAATCCTTGTCCGTATTGAACCATGAAATCTATATTTTGCCCTTTGTTTCTTCCTTAATTACGATTTTACCACTCTGGTTATGCTCACCGCCGCCTCACCGGAAAACTTTGTGCCAACTAACCGTTTCTCCTCTCGGATTCCGCCGTTTTCACCTCTCCATCTATAAACTAACCGATAGTTCTACACTGTGATGGCATCTCCGAGAAGTTACCGGAGAGTAATCGAGGAGAGGAATCGGAAGGGAAAGTTGTCGGAGAAATCCATGTCGTTTGAAGGATATATCCCAGAGAGCACTTCAGAGATATCACGAAGAATTAGGACTTTTCCGGACTTATTCTCCGGCAAGGGATCTGCCGCCGGTTCTATGCCGGATTTACAGGTTAGGCCGAAGTTGACGAAGTTGTTGTTGAATGTGACGATTCAGCGGAGTCCAGGCCCTGTGCAGTTGCTGATATCACCGGAATCAACCGTTCATGATCTCATCGCCACAGCTGTACGGCAATACTCGAAGGAAGGAAGACGTCCGGCACTTTGCTCCACGGATTTCTCCGATTACGATCTTCACTACTCGCAGTTTAGCTTAGCCAGTAAGAGCCGTTCGATTAAACTTTCTTCAATATTCATCTTTGAATCTAAGCCAACGTAATTACTGCAATTTGATTGGACAATAAATTGATGAAACTCCATTACTATTACTATTATTGTTATTTTAATAATCGTGCCAATTTGCGTGAAGTTGACTAATTTCTCGGGGATACTGATCATTTGATTGGTGGGTACAGGTTTGGACAGGGCAGAGAAGTTGATGGCGTTGGGAACAAGAAACTTCTTTTTGTGCCCAAAAAAGTTAGGTCCGGAAACTTCGATGTGCAGTGACTTAACGTCGTCGTCTTCAAGATGTAAAAAAGAAGCTCAAACTGAAATCAGTATAGATTTGCCTTGGCCTAAATTCATGGATTTCATGCTCTGAATAATATTTACAGCTTCACAACTTGGTGACTTTTTGTTTACTCCCATCAGTTGATCAATCTCGCCACAACTATTTTTAGAAAGGTCGACATTGTTGTGTTGTACATCAATCACTATGGTAGAAGAACTCCATATGTAGCAATAATTAGGTTCTAGTAGTATTTATTTTGGATAGTTATTTTGTAAATATCTCAAGTCGTATGTAATATATATATGCATTATTAAAAAATATGATGAATTTAAAGAAGTTTATTCTTACTTGAAGTTTTGAATTTGAGTGTTGATAAGTATTTGGACAAGCCTCGATAGGCGATAGAGAACGGCATTTTCTTTTTAAGATCAGGCTAATGGATGTTCCAAAAGTCGTATACTAGGCTCCAGTTGCTTTTTCCCAGATTATTTGCATATATATTTTGGATACCTTGAAAAGACAAAGAATATAGAAATGGTCATCTTTCAATATATATCCAATGTATTACTTCTCCATTTCATTTTTACTTAATCCCTGTATCAAAATACATGTTTCGTTTTACTCGTTCAAATTTAGCAAATTAATGAGTTTATTACTTCCTCCGTTACTATTTATGTCTCGTTCTTACTAAAAATAGACGATTCTTAATATTTGTCAATTCATAAAATCAATGCATAAATGACATTATTCTTTCTATTATTTTACCTTTGAGAGTTATTAGTATGAATTTGACCAACATAAGAAATCTAAATGACTAGTTCATGTTCGTTGGTCAATTTAATTAGTCAAAATAAATTAATTTATGTTCATTTATTGAAACTTGACTTCAAGAGAATACGGAATCAGAGTACAATGATAGTTGGTAAGCTTACATAATTTTTAAGGGTTATGAAATCTAAAATGACGACATATAAATAGGAATGAGTATTATTTTCTCATATTAACCCTTAAAATTAAATAACGGTATAAAGTAATAGTAATCAAATTTAGAGATTGAAAACATCATTAATAATGCTAGTTTAGTAAACTACACCTTTGATTAAAGTTTTTTTTTTTAAGAAACGTATCAAGTCAACAAGAGTCAAGTAATATGAAACGGATATCAGTATAAAACAAATCAAACAAGAAAATAATAAGAATCGAAATTTTATACTACTCTATGATTAGACGAAGAAACTGATTTATCTCAACACAAAAATTTGATATTGCAAGTTGCAATTGGAAACGTTTTTAACAAGTCATTCTCCACTTGTCTAATTTAAATCATTATATACCACTCTTCAAGGGAAGTAAAAACACCTTTAATTCGCCATAACTTCTACTTCTAGTAGTATAAGTGAAGGAAAATCAGAGGTTGATTTCTTGAAACAGCAACCAGATTTATTTATTTTTTTAAAAAAACAGATCACTTAAGTTTCCTTATACAAAAAGTTGCACATTTTACCATGAACTAGTTCTTTTTTTTTTTCTTTTTTACTTTTACCCCTTAGCAATCAAACTTATGACTAGTAAGGTAGTAGGGTATACGTTCTTTAGAAATTAAAGTCATGCATAAACATAACTTATGGAATATTATAATACTAAAATATAAACTCATACGATATGAAAAAATCAAATACCAGTAATACAAAATAGGGACAAAAGTGGTAATGACCCTTCCTTATACCCAATCAAAACAGAAGCCCAATTTTGCACTATGCATCCACGATGCTGTAAATTCCAGGCCCATTACATTTGGATTGCTTTTTGGTCCATCTGTATGCTGTTGATTAATTAAAACTAGCAAGTTGAATTCGATACTAAGGTGGTTTGCCCGAGTGGTTAAGGGGGAAGACTTAAGATCTTCTGTACATAAGTGCGCGTGGGTTCTCGAACCCCACAGCCACCAATTTTTTTTCTTTTTCTTTTCATTCCCTTCTCTTAATTTGTCGTTTCAAAAAATAAATAAATTATTTCAATCACTCTTTTTCAAATCTAAATCAGTTTATATTTTGTACCCTCCCCACTTGAGCTGAAGATTATCATGTTCTTTCTAGATATCTTCTACTCAATTCTTTTTCGGTCTAACTTTATTTTTGGACAGTCGCTCGGCTCTCACACCGAGTTATTTGGCCATCTATGTGCTTCTCCAACTATTGCATCCTCGCTCTCGTATATTGTCTACCATGAAGGTCACTCCTACATTGTCCATATATGTATCTTCATTTCTTATCTTGGTTGCAAGGGTAGGGATAACTTATCACAGAATTAACAATTAGTCCTGAGATAAGTTATCCCTCACTGGGAGTGGTATAGTAATCCCAGGATAAGTTATCCTGGGATAAGGTGTGTAAATTAACAAAAATATCCCCCTTAAACTCTCTTTTATACACCACTTTTACATTCATACATATTAACATAATTTTTAACAACATTTATAATAACATTCACAACCTTAATTATTCGTTGTTTTTATGATAAATATATTTTCTATTAAAAAATTAAATTTTATAAATATAATTTTTATTTATGAATATTGTCACGCCCCGAGGCTACCCCCTGGACACGGACACGGGACCTAAGATCACGAGTGACCCCAAGCTAACCCTGCTGGCATAACATAAGCATACTAAATAAACTGAATTAGGAAAGTACTGTGCGGAAGCTAAAACATGGTGTAAACTGAAATGATGGGGAATACCCATAAACTATCTGAATATAGAAAATCTGAGAGTTTAACAACATCTGAAAAGTCAAACTCAAATGCTAAAGCTGAATCTAACTATGTCTGAAATAAGCCTCTAACTGACTAGAAGTGCTGGGACATGCCCCATCTAAATCTAGCAAAACTGAAACTAAAGACTAAAATCGAAAGGAAACATTTTGTCGTCCTCGGAGAATGAGGACTCACCACACAACCTAGGCCGACTCTGGACGCATCACAATAGATAACATAACCGTCTGAACCCTCTAGTAGAGCCAAAACCAGAGCTGTAGTCAATCTAGTTTTCAGTTCTGCGAAGCTATTCTCATAATCATCTGACCACTGAAACTTAACCTTCTTCTGAGTCAACTTAGTCAATGGAGAAGCTATGGATGAAAATCCTTCCACGAACCTTCTGTAATAACCTACTAGACCCAAGAACCTTCTGATATCTGTAGGAGAGATAAGTCTGGGCCATTGTTTCATTGCTTCTATTTTTCTGAGAATCCACTCGGATCCCTTAGCTGGATACTATATGCCCAAGGAAAGCAACTGATTGTAACCAAAACTCACATTTGCTAAATTTAGCAAACAACTGGTGATCTTTGAGAGTTTGCAGAACAACTCTCAAATGAGTTGCATGTTCTTCCTCATTCCTAGAGTAAATGAGGATATCATCAATAAAAACGATAACGAACAAGTCCAAATACTTCTTGAATACCCTGTTCATTAAATCCATTAAAGCTGCAAGAGCATTGGTTAGTCCAAATGACATAACTACGAATTCATAATGACCATACCGAGTTCTGAAGGCTGTTTTCAGAATGTCACTATCTCTGACTCTGAGCTGATGATAACCGGATCTAAGGTCTATCTTCAAAAAATGACTAGCACCCTGAAGTTGGTCAAACAAGTCATCAATCCTGGGGATGGGATACTTATTCTTGATTGTGACTTTGTTCAACTGTCGATAGTCAATGCACATCCTGAGAGAACCATCTTTCTTTTTCACAAAAAACACTGGTGCACCCTATGGCGAAATACTAGGTCTGATGAAGCCCTAATCTAGAAGGTTTTTCAACTGCTATTTCAATTTCTTAAGCTCAGCTGGAGCCATCATGTAAGGAGGAATATAAATAGGCTGGGTATCTGGAAGTAGATAAATTCCAAAGTCGATTTCCCTTTCGGGAGGAAATCCAGGAAGATCTTCTGGAAACACTTTTGAGAACTCATTAACTACTGAAATTGACTCAAGAATTGGGGTTTCGTAGCTTGAATCCTTAACCCAAACTAGATGATAGATATACCCTTTGGAAATCATCTTTCTGGCCTTAAGGTAAGAAATGAATCGACCCATAAGCGCTAAGCTACTACCTTTCCATTCTAAGATTGGTTCGTCTGGAAACTGGAAACGAACAATCCTAGTTCTACAATCGACTGAGGCATAACATGAATGTAACCAATCCATGCCTAGAATGATATTAACTCTACAAGATCTGCTGAGGTGACTTTCTGAGAGACTGAAAGGGCAATTTTTGTATACCCGTCTAGCTATAACTGGGTCACCGACTGGAGTAGAGACTGAGAAGGGTTCTGAGAGAGTTTCTGGACTAACATCGAATTTGACTGCTATATAAGGAGTTACAAAGGAAAGAGTAGCCCCTGGATCTAACAAAGCATAAACATCTAAGTCAAAGACTCGTAACGTACCAGTGACCACATAAGGAGAATCTTTCTGATCCTGGCGAGCCTGAAGAGCATACAACCTGTTTTGGTGCTGACCGCCACCTGTACCATATGAGTTACCCTGCTAAGTCGGGCGACCTGCTGGTGCTGCTGAAGTTGTGGACTGAGCTCTACCATTATTACCTCTTTGACCCTGTTTAGAAGGACAATCTTACAACCTGTGACCAGACTGACCAAACTCAAAGCATCCTTCCTTTCCTGCAAGACACTTGCCCGGATGGTTCTTACCACACTTAGGAAAAGTTGGGTAGGTTCTGGTACCTGAAACACTCCCCTGAGACTTAGAGCCTGATGCCCTACCTTTCTGATCCTGTCAGAACCTGGAGGATGGAACACTAGCTGATGAAGGTGCCGGAGCTGAAGATTTCTGCTAAAACTGAGAGCGATTTCCACCATCTGATTTTTGTTGAGAGTACTCATAGTTACCTGTTCTAGCTTTTTTCTTCTCCTTAGCCTGTTCCCTAAGCTTATCTCTCTCAACCTGCTGAGCATGAGTCATGAGCCTAGAGATGTTCATATTTTCCAGCAACATAGCATTTCTGTACTCTATTTTCACTAAGTCTGACACTCCATACAGAAACTTGTTCATTTGAGCCCTGTAATCAACAATCTTGTGAGGAGCATACCTGGAGAGCTAGGTGAACTTGAGTCCATACTCTTGGACTGTTATGTTACCTTGCCTCAAATTCATAAACTCCTGAGCTCTTGCCTCCCTCAACTCTCTTGGGAAGAACCTATCCAGAAAAGTCTCATTAAAGCATTCCAAAGTGATAGGAGTTGCATCCGTACCCTGTTCTCTTTCCATTGAGTATACCAGATATGAGCTACATCCTTAAGCTGATACGATGCCAACTCAACCCTATCATTACCAGCTACCTGCACCACTTCAAAGATCTTCTTGACCTCATCGATGAAATTTTGGAGATCCTCATCAATCTGCAATCCTAAGAACTCAGGCAGATTCATCCTAACAAAATCATGAACTCTAGCTGCAGCTGACCCAACATTAGCATTTGCAGGAGCTGGAACCTTCTGGTTGTTCTGGTTAGTCACACTCTGAGCTAAAAGCTGAATGGCGTTTCAAAATTCAGCATTCAAAACTTCCTGATCTGGGACTGGAGGAGTTGCGTTAGCATTTCTTGCGTTAGATCTACAAGGAGGCATGATCTTAAACGCATAACGATGAGTTAGAGAGAGATCATACCAAAGCATGATAAGAATATCAATAAAGTGAGGCTTTCCTAAAACACTTCGTAGCTTCCCTCTCATTAGATGTGGTGCACTTCACACCCATAAAAAAGACTCTACTTAGTGCGGCTTTTCAGACATCCTAGGACACTTAAACCTAATACTCTGATACCAAGTTTGTCACGCCCCGAGGCTACCCCCTGGACGCGAACACGGGACCTAGTATCACCAATGACCCCAAGCTAACCCTGTTGGCATAACAGAAGCATACTAAATAAATTGAATTAGGAAAGTACTGTGCGGAAGCTAAAACATGGTGTAAACTGAAATGATGGGGAATATCCATAAACTATCTGAATATAGAAAATCTGAGAGTTTAACAAATCTGAAAAGTCAAACTCAAATGCTAAAGCTGAATCTAACTATGTCTGAAATAAGCCTCTAACTGACTAGAAGTGTTGGGACATGCCCCAGCTAAATCTAGCAAAACTGAAACTAAAGACTAAAATCGAAAGTAAACATGTTTGTCGTCCTCGGAGAATGAAGACTCACCACTGATACTGCTGAGTTGAAGATCGGGAACCGATCTATCCGTGATCTGGAAGATGAGAACCTGGACCTACATCACGAGAAGATGTAGCGCATAGTATGCGTTAGTACTTGAAAGGTACTGAGCATGCAAGATAGAGTAAAGCTGAATAATAACATAATTGAACAAAGCATTTAACTGAGCAATGATATGGTATAAGCATGGTACTATACTGAGAATAGTGAACATGAACTAACTGAATGCAATGACCAAGTTTATAACATGTTGAGACTGAAATCTGACTGTAACTGATAACATGGTCAATGCAATAGAATCTGACTGTGAGGGAGCTACTAATAACCGACATAAAACCACATGAGCTAAATGTGAAGTCCGATGTATACGCCCCATCGAGAGGACCCAATATACCTTGCCAGAGGTATAGAGGCATGACTGGCGTGATCACTAAAATGATGTCCACAGAGAGGACTTACATCCTACGGGGCACGTAGTTCTGGGACTATTCGGGTATGCTGAACCCTAGTCCAACTCGGTATTAAGTCTACTCCCAACTGATTGTGTAAATAACACATTATGACTGAATTTCTGTAATACTGGATAGCTCAAAATACTGACATGCAAAATCTGAGAATGCAACATTAATGTACTGATAATGAAACATTCGTAACTGGCATGTATATCTGATTATAACTGACCTAGCATGTGTAATTCATGAACTAAACGAATCTACACAATTAGGGTTCTGAATTTCATGCAAGAACTGAAGTAACAACATAATAATCTAATTTGGATCATTCTAGAAGCTAAAACCCAATAATTTCTAGGGTAGGCTCGGGTCGTGACAAACTTGGTATCAGAGCACAGAGTTCAAGTGTCCTAGGGTGTCTATGAAGCCGTGTCAAGTAGGATCTTGTTTATGGTTGTGAGGCCCCCACTTCTATAAATGAGGGACTACAGACATTTAAGAAAAATTTCCCTTCTTTCATACTCTTAATCGTGTAATAGAGCTATGTCATAGAGGTTTATTCATACTCGTGCGTTTCTCAGATTCATTCGACTACCCTTCATACTAGAGGTGGTTGAAACGAAAAATCAGTCATTTATCGATGAGTTGTTCTTAGCAAGAGTCTTGAGGAAGTCATGAGACTCCAGAGGGGCTTGAGAAAAGCCCATGAGTGAGTAAGTGTTCAGTTTCAGAGGAATGCACCCATATTCATATGAATCGTGCATTTGAGCTAAAAGCGAGTTATACTCTCTTCTCTAAGCCTTGTTTCAGCTAAGATCCTTATGAGAAAGTATGTTTAGATCTTGGGTAATATTTTCATCTGAAAAGCTAACATGAGTTACGATATCATGAGCAGTCGTAGTGAAAGATCCCAGAGTTAGAGGAAAATATGCATAGGTTTAGTGATCTAAGAAAGGGAGATGGTGTTTTGACGAGCTATGTTACTATAGTTATGCACTTAGTAAGTTACTAATGAAGAGTTTTCCCCTATGGATAGACTAAGAAGTGATGAGTTGTGAAGGTTCCATCATAGGAGGTAGAGTGTGTTTTAGCTAGAAATGAGCTTGTGATGAAGTGTCATTGTGTAGGTAATGACCAAGTGTAAGTGTCGAATAGAAGAACAAAAAGTATTCATAAAGTGATAGATCTAAACTAGGCTTATGATATGTTTGAGAGGGTCATGATGTTCGAAAGGTTATAGAGCTGATTAAGTAATGAGATATAGTATAGTATGCGAGCAATCATATTGATATTCGGGTTTAGTAATGAGCATTAAGCTTGAATTTGAGATGAGTGTCATGATCCAAAGAATGGTAACATGAGGGTGGTGATGTTAGTCTTGAAATTTGATCTGGTAGACTTGACATAAGAGTAGGTGAGAAATTGAAATGTTTGATGCAATGAATATGAGTGGTACAAGTGAGAGACCCTAACCTTTAGATAAGAGGAGTAAAGTGTGGCTAAGTCACAAGAGTAAAAAGATAATTAAGAGGTATACCGAGAGGGTATGTAATTAGAAAGAGGTCTTAGTACATGCTTATGGAGAGTTTGGTAGTCATGAGATAAGCTTCTCCCGAGTGTTAGAGTAAAAGAGGATGTAGACCAGTTTAGAGATGATGGAATAGGTCCATAACTTTCAAGTGTCTGCTTTAGACCTAAGGGGGAGATGACGAGATGAGAAAT